>ONZH01000688.1:0-29155 GCA_900303285.1 Rhinella marina | reverse complement strand
TTTAACAGGTCTCACCTCTTGGGCCTCCACACATCCACATAATTTTATCAAGGTCTCCACACCTCTTGGGCCTCCACAAATTTAACAGGTCTCACCTCTTGCCTCCAAAATTTTTCAAGGTCTCACCTCTTGGGCCTCCACATAATTTTTAAAAGGTCTCACCTCTTTAGCCTCCACACAATTTTTAAGCGGGTCTCACCTTTGGCCTCCACATAATTTTTAAGAGGTCTCCCTCTTGGCCTCCCAACATAATTTTAAAGGTCTCACCTCTTGGGCCTCCACATAATTTTAACAGTCTCACCTCTTGGGCCTCCACATAATTTTTAAGAGGTCCTCTCTTGGGCCCCTCATAATTTTTAAGAGAGTTTGTCTCACCTCTTGGGCCTCCACAAAATTTTCCATGAGCCTCTGGCCAGCCCACGCCTCTTCCTGCCTTTTCGGTCCTACGCCCCTCAACATCCCCACTGCTTACCTGCTAGACATGACACTGGGCCAGGTCGGGTCACTGACATCTCTAGCGCCAACAATTTGGGCATTTTAAGGCTTCTGCATGTGTTTGAGTTGTTTTTACATTTTAAAGAAGACATGTCTGACCACATCTCACACACACACACAATGACAATTAGGGGTGGGGTCTATCTGCTTTCCCCCTTGCCTATGCCATCTGTGGTTGTCATAGGCAACGTGATTTTAAGGGGTGCAGAATTTCATCTTCTTTTTGTCTAGTTTGGCTTGGGGTCCCTGGCAATGTAGAGGAAAGAAGGTTTCCTTGTATGGTCTCACTTTACAGAGAGGTTACATTGTCTTTGGAGTGTATTGTTGATAGGCTGTGATAGTGGCGTAACAGTGCGACTTGGGCACGTTATATGCACCCAGACATGCTTCCCCTGCTGTCCCAGTTGCATTCCAGCAGTGTTGGCATCCTTTTCTGAGGTTTCAGGGTGGACTTGGTGACCTCCAAGTGGTCGAATTGAGATTTCCAAGTGGCGAGCATTTTTTTCCCATAGATTTTAATGGGATTCGATATTCGGTCGAATAGTCGAATTTCGCGGTCTATTCGAATCGAATTTCGAACTTTCGAATATTTCACTACTCGCTCATCTCTAGTATTTAACATTCTGTGCTCTATAAAATCCCACATATAGTGAACATAAATATATTTACCACTCACTACATCTTCATATTTTAGGAATGCAGTTAGTGTTTACAGTTATTTAATATGTTTAAAGAGGATATAAACAGTGCACCTCTAGACCGTAGTTTAAGAATTGGATCTTTAACCGATACAGTGTTGACAAAGAAAAATAATACATGGTTTTGGCTTATCGTATATCTCTGTTAATGTTTGAAAGCAAATATTCATTACACATTATTCTTGTTTTAAAGTTTAATGAAGTCATTTTAGCAAGACTTTGTGTCTCAGGTGTAAATTCGGGTCCACTGCAATGTGAGATTGACAAGGTAGCAACTTCAAAATGATTAATTATTGAAATTGTAGCACTTGTCCAGGATTAATTCAGAATTAGTTCCGCAACGGTTAGTTTCTGTCTCATGGTAGCTCGAATTTAGATAATGAGGAAAAAAATAATCAACATTATTTTCCTGCTTATAGAGTTCTCACTTAATAATTTCATTAAGTAAACAGTTTGAAAATTAAAATTCAACCTTCACTGAGGGTCAAACTGCAAAAACCTGCATGTGACAGAATTTAGATATAATACAAATTCATTTGGTCTGTATTTCATTTCAATTACCAAAATATAAAACTTTTTTTTTTTTTTTAACTCCAGGTTGTATTTCTTTCTTTTACCACTAAAATGTGAAAAAATAACCATTAAGTCTAATTTAAAGACTTTTTTTCAAATTATTTAACGTATTATTGAGACATAGGGGTACATTTATTAAGACTGGCATTTTAGATTTTCTGTGCCTAAAACAGACCTAGAAAATGATAAATGAGACAGGCCCACACCAACTATTTTAGACCTGACATAAGCGAGGTAAAGTCGCAGATACTGGCACAATTAACCATTGCACCACCATCTACACCTGAAATATGCCTAATTTACACATATTTTAGAATATTAAATGACCCCCATAGTACCTAAATGCTAGCACATAATGACCTGCTCACACCTTTGTTGAGTTCTGGTCAACTAAGTTTCCAATGCTTTAGTATAGTCTGTAGCATTATTCTTCCCATCAAAATCTCTGAATCCTTTATGGAAAGCTGACAACCAGGGCCATACAGGATTTGTTGTTTCCTTTTTGAATACCAATATGTTATGCCTACATTGAGTTAAAAAATAAAATCTATGATAGCACTGTGAGCATAACATTGTCTGTGTTATTTTCCTATTATGTCTTGTGAGGTACATTTCCTCCATGCTCAGAAAACAAAAAACTTCCATTTTATGAAAACAAATTATCATATTCAATTATCATATCAGGGGTCTTATCAACCCCTAGAACATATCTCAGGCCAACAAACACAAAACAAGCAATCATACATGGCCAACAAGAATTCTTTATTCACAGAAATACAGACATATCAGGAAACTAGACCAAAAGGTAAGGGACCAGTGACAGGTAATACCACTGGACCAAGTGCATTGGTTTGATTTGGGGCCAAACCCAGAGGGCAGACTTAGTGAGCCTTGTTCTTCACAAAGTCCCTGGTGGTGGGGATGAACTTAGCCAAGGGCTCGTTGGTCGCACCTCCACAATGGTTGTGATGCACTTGGCCACTTACCTGCAGAGACTGACAGTGCAAGCACTAGCAGTCCACACAAACATATGGTTGTGTCCACACAAACATACTGAAACCCAGGCACCTGAACTGGAACCCAAACAAAACTGCACAGGACACAGTTTAAACAAGAATAGTGGGAAAGAAAAAGAAGATGCCGGGACCCTATGCGAAACGGATGCATAGAAGTCACAGACAGAGCTGCCTACACAGGCAGACAAGCAGATACCTGAGACCCCCATGTTGAAAAACACATTGCAGTCACAGACAGAGCTGCCCAAGCAGGCAGACAAGCAGATGCCTGGACCCCATATGGAATGACAAAAGGCGGTCACAGGCAGAGCTGCCCCAACAGACAGACAAGCAGATGCCTGGACCCCATGCGGAACGACAGGTGACGGTCACAGGCAGAGCTGCACACAGGCTACATGTCCTCCCTCCGGAGAACCCAGAAGCCCAAAGGCATAGACTCAGACTAGCAGATGCCAATTCCCCATGCGGAGTTAGTCCATGGGTGAACAGACAGAGCTGCACCACAAGACACATAATCGGATTAGCAGATGCTTGTTCCCCATGCAGAATTAGTCCATGAGTGATGGACAGCTGCACCACAAGACACAAACCAGACTAGCAGATGCCTGTTCTCCATGCGGAGTTTAGTCCATGGGATGAACAGACAGCTGCACCCCCAAAACATGGAGCCAGGTAAGGTGACCTTGATATCTCACTAGGTGACCACAAAGACAGGGCAGATGGAATATCCCAAGGTCAGGTGCATAGCTCTTGCACCCAGGAAAGCTGGAGACAGACTGACCCCACACC
The DNA here is from genome assembly GCA_900303285.1 of Rhinella marina. Taxonomy (NCBI): domain Eukaryota; kingdom Metazoa; phylum Chordata; class Amphibia; order Anura; family Bufonidae; genus Rhinella; species Rhinella marina. The sequence goes on along the minus strand of ONZH01000688.1, from coordinate 25,584 downwards.
CACAGCACACAGGATGTTATAGCAGGGTAATGAGGTCATACGACGACCTACTGTAGCTAACAAACCTAGAAAGAATAGGAAAAGTTAACCCCACCAGAACCGAGACAAGAGGGAGGGGAGCATATAAGCACAAGGAGCAGGTCACACACAGGCTGCTGCAACTACACGTAGGTGGCTGCATAATTCATTTAAATGGAAAAATGTAATACCACCTTGGACATGATGTCTGTACAAATGTACAAATGAATAGCTTCACAAACATTAGTCTAATGCTTGACACCTTTCAATGTAGAGCTAATCCACACATGTTTTAATACGTGTGGTTTCCTAGTCTTCAACAAGTACAATACTGACAGTGCACTAACCCTATAACAATAAATGGTTTCAAACAAATGTGCAGTTTGCTGCATGGACAACTGAATAATTTCATACTATCCATCAAACTTTTCAATTTGCGGCTGAGAATCTCCCAAAGAAGTTAATAGAAATAATCACTTCAATAATGCAGGCAAGAAAACCATTGCAATTTAGTTCCGTATTCATTAGGTTAGGGCTAGTGATGAGCGAAGCGAGCTTCAGATCCTAGATCCAAAGTTGCTTCACTCAAAACTTCAGATTAATGTAGTAAGGAGATCTGTCTCCGTACAACATTAAAATGTACTGCCTCCAATGAGACAAAGTCAGTTATTCGCAAAGTCTTGCAAGATTGCTGAATAACTTCGGTATTTCATTTTTGAAGTGGAAAATCACTTTAAAACTGGTATCTAAACTCGGATTTGGTTACGAATAGTACCTTTAAACTGAAGTTGAGTTCACATCCAAGTTTACAAGTGGTTTTCCACTTTAAAACTCAAATAACGAAGTTACTCAACGAATAACTGACTTTGCCTCATCGGAGGCCGTACATTTTAATGCTATACGGAAACGGACAACATTAATCCGAAGTTTTGAACGAAATGACTTCAGATATAGGATCGGAAACTCACTTTGCTCAATAGTTAGGACTAGAGATGAGCGAGCATACTCATCCGAGCTTGGTGCTCGTTCGAGTATTAGGGTATTCGTAAGTGCTTGCTGCTCGGACGAGTATCTCGCCATGCTCGAGGAAAAGGCAACTTCCGCATCGTGCTTTTTTGGCGCCTATAAACTCAGCCAATCACAAGCCAGGAGACTCTGCGGTACACCCAGCATCACGTGGGGCCCTTACATGTCGATAGCAGGGGTTGGATGGCCTGATCAGGTAACCCTGGAATATACTAGTGACTGGCCGCGGTGCTCGGCTCAGATGCTGTCTGGATGTCGTTAGGGATAGAGCTGCTGCGTTTCAGGGAGAGTGTTAGGGCCTGCATTTAGTTCTCTGTTAGGCAGGAATCACCCACAAAGAACCCAACAGCCCTTCTAAGGGCTACAAGACATTTTTTTTGTCTCCTGGCTTGGCTGGCTGGCACTAGTAGTGCAGCTATTGCCATATATAACCCCCTTTTTTTAATGTTATATCTCAGTGATACAAATCCATTTCACACAGCAGTGTGGAACCATTCTGTGTGTCACAGTTCAGCTGTCCACTCACGCCAATCCGTATTTTCTTTCCAGGTGACACTTTCTGTACGTCACTTAATACAACCAAGTCTTTTGCTGCCTGTCACGTATATAGCTTGATCCCAAAAATCTCTGAGCGACAATTGTCTGGGTCGCAGTCTAAATAGCCACCGTCAGTAGGGTGTCAGTTAGCTCTACGATAGTTTCTGCACGTCACGTTCCAAAAAAAACAAAACTCCAAAAAAAAATTTTTAAAAAAAAATAATTTTTTAGTTGTTTTAGCTCAGTGATACAAATCCATTTCACACAGCTGCATGGAACCATTCTGTGTGTCACAGTTCAGCTGTCCACTCACGCCAATCCGTATTTTCTGTCCAGGTGACACTTTCTGTACGTCACTTAATACAACCAAGTCTTTTGCTGCCTGTCACGTATATAGCTTGATCCCAAAAATCTCTGTGTGACATTTGTCTGGGTCGCAGTCTAAATAGCCACCATCAGTAGGGTGTCAGTTAGCTCTACGATAGTTTCTGCACATCACGTTTCAAAAAAAACAAAACTACAAAAAATATATATATAAAAAAATAGTTTTTTTGTTGTTTTAGCTCAGTGATACAAATCCATTTCACACAGCAGTGTGGAACCATTCTGTGTGTCACAGATCAGCTGTCTACTCACTCCAATTCGTATTTTCTGTCCAGGTGACACTTTCTGTACGTCACTTAATCCAACCAGGTCTTTTGCTGTCACGTATATAGCTTGATCAAAAAAATCTCTGTGCGACATTTGTCTGGGTCGCAGTCAAAATAGCCACCATTAACAGGGTGTGAGTTAGATCTACGATAGTTTCTACACGTCACGTTCCAAAAAAAACAAAACTACAAAAAAAATATATAAAAAAAATAGTTTTTTTGTTGTTTTAGCTCAGTGATACAAATCCATTTCACACAGCTGCGTGGAACCATTCTGTCTGTCACAGTTCAGTATACTCACTACAATCCGTATTTTCTGTCCAGGTGACACTTTCTGTACGTCACTTAATTAAAAAAGACTGAACAAGTTTGTGGGTTTCAGTACACCAGGCCCATTTATTTTTTATATAATACACTTATATACAGAAAATGTTGAACCCCAGGGCTAAGGGTCTAGGACGAGGGCGTGGGCGTTGGCATTCAATTACTGCAGGGGGCAGAGGCCGTGGTCCTGGGCAGGATGAGACAGTACCTGCTGATGAGGGAGCAGGGGAACGCCGCAGAGCTACACTCCCTAGCTTCATGTCTCAACTTACAGGGACACGTGGTAGAGGACTGTTGAAACCAGAACAGTACGAACAGCTGATGTCGTGGATTGCGGACAATGCTTCAAGTAATTTGTCCACCAGTCAGTCTTCCACACAGTCCACCCACGTTACCCAAGGGAGCACTACTCTGGCTCCTCCACCTCAACCTCCTTCCCCCCAGTCTGCCCCCTCCCAGGAAAATTTGGAATGCGATCCGGCATACTCTCTGGAACTGTTTTCTGGACCCTTCCCAGAGTTACAAACCACTTCTCAGGTTGCTGCTGACCTCGTTTCCGATGCCCAAGTTTTCCAACTGTCGCAGTCTGTGGGTGATGATGATGATGATGATGACAATGTTGAGTTGGTGGAAGAAGTTTGTAAAGAGGTGTCGGACGATGAGGAGACACGGTTGTCAGACAGTGGTGAAGTTGTTGTCAGGGCAGGAAGTCCGAGGGGGGAGCAGACTGAGGAATTGGAGGATGACGAGGTGACTGACCCAAGCTGGGTTGATATGCCGAGTGAAGACAGTGCTTCTGAGGCGGAGGCGAGTGCTGCACCAGAACAGGTTGTAAGAGGCAGTAGTGTGGCCAGAGGGAGAAGCAGGGCCAGAGCTGGTGCATCAGCAGCAACTGTTTCACGTAGTGAAGCTCCCGTGGCGAGGCCTAGATGTTCGCAAGTCTGGAGGTTCTTTAAAGAAAGTGAGGATGACCGACGGACTGTGGTGTGCAACCTGTGCCACACCAGGATCAGCAGGGGTGCCACCACTACTAGCCTAACCACCACCAGCATGCGCAGGCATATGAGTGCTAAACACCCCACTCAATGGAACCAAGGCGTTCACCACCTCCTGCGGGTCACACCACTGCTCCTTCCCCTTTGTCACTCGCTGCCTCTGCTAGTCAACCCCCTGCCCAGGACCCAGGCACGAGCGCCTCCCGCCGGAAAACCACACCTTTGCCTCCACGATCCTCCACAGTGTCCACCAATGTGTCCCAGCGCAGCGTTCAGCGGTCTTTACAGCAGACGCTAGAGCGCAAGAGGAAATACAGTTCCACCCACCCACATGCCCAAGCCCTCAACGTCCACATCTCCAAATTGCTTAGCCTGGAGATGCTGCCCTATAGGCTGGTAGAGACCGAGGCCTTTCGCAATCTCATGAAGGTGGCTGCCCCTCGGTATTTGGTCCCCAGCCGCCACTATTTTTCCGATGTGCCGTCCCAGCCCTACACCAGCACGTGTCACAGAACATCATCCATGTCCTGACCAACGCTGTTTCTGAGAAGGTCCACCTAACCACTGACACGTGGACAAGTGCTGCCGGGCAGGGACACTATATCTCACTGACGGCACATTGGGTTAACTTGGTGGAGGCTGGGACCGAGAATGACCCTGGGGCCGCTCATGTACTGCCCACACCGAGGATTGCGGGGCCTACCTCGGTCACGGTCTCTCAGACGTATTATGCCTCCTCCTCCTCCTACCCCTCCTCCACCGAATTACCATCCGTGGGCACGGCGCCTTCAGTCGGTAGCTCTAGGCGCAGCAGCAGTGCCGTGGGTAAGCGCCAGCAGGCGGTGCTGAAACTGCTGAGCTTAGGTGACAAAAGGCACACCGCCCAAGAGCTGTTACAGGGCATCACGGCGCAGACCGATGTGTGGCTGGCACCGCTGAACCTCAAGCCAGGCATGGTTGTGTGTGACAACGGGCGTAACCTGGTGGCGGCTCTGCAACTCGGCAGACTGACACATGTGCCATGCCTGGCCCACGTGTTCAATCTCATAGTTCAGCGGTTCCTCAAGACATACCCCAATCTGTCTGATTTGCTCACCAAGGTGCGCCGCATCTGTGCGCATTTCTGCAAGTCCACCACAGATGCTGCTACTCTCAGGGCAGCGCAGCGCCGCCTACAACTGCCCGCTCACCGACTGTTGTGCGACGTGCCCACGAGATGGAATTCCACATTAAACATGTTATCCAGAGTTTACCAGCAGCGCAGAGCGATTGTAGACTGCCAGATGTCAACTTCCACCAGAACTGGTAGTCTAGTCAGTCAGATTCCTCATATCTACAATGAGGAGTGGACATAGATGTCTGATATCTGCCAGGTGTTGAGCAACTTTGAGGAGTCAACACAGATGGTCAGCGGCGATGCCGCCATTATCAGCCTTACCATCCCGCTGCTTTGCATGTTGAAAAACTCACTGCTCAGCATCAAGTAGGATGCTTTGCGCTTGTCACAAGAGACGGTGGAGGAAGATACGTTGCTTGATAGCCAGAGCACCCTCCAGTCTGTTTCTCAGCGCGTATCGGAGGAGGGGGATGAGGAGGAGGAGGAGGAGGAGGAGAATGTCGGCGAGGCAGTAGAGGGTACCAGTGCTCAGTCCTTAACTCTTGAGCGTGTATGGGCTGCAGAGGAGGACTTGGAGGAGGAGGAGGAAATGGAGAGTCAGGCCAGTGAGGAGAGGGAATTCTTGCGTGTTTGGGACTCTGGCGCACATGGCAGACTTCATGTTAGGCTGCCTATCCCGTGTCCCTCGCGTTAGAAGAATTTTTTCAAACACCGATTACTGGGTGTTCACTCTCCTGGACCCACGGTACAAGCAGAACCTTTCCACTCTCATCCCTGCAGAGAAAAGGAGTATGAGAGTGAATAGATATCAACAGGCCCTGGTGCACAAGCTGAAACAATTCTTCCCATCTGGCGCCGCTAGCAGCAGAGGGCATGGTTCTGTGGGCCAAGTAGCGGGGGAGAGGAGGCGAGCAGGCAGCTTGTCCAGCACTGGCAGGGGAACGCTCTCCAAGGCCTTTGCCAGTTTAATGTCACCCCAGCAAGACACTGTCACCTGTCCCCAGTCTAGGCAGAGTAGGGGGGAGCTGTACAGAAAGATGGTAAAGGAGTACCTAGCTGACCATACCAACGTCCGTAGCGATCACTCTGCTCCATACAACTACTGGGTTTCAAAGCTGGACACGTGGCCTGAACTGGCGCTGTACGCCTTGGAGGTGCTGGCCTGCCCTGCAACTAGCGTGCTGTCAGAGCGGGTATTCAGTGCAGCTGGTGGCGTCATCACCGATAAGCGTACACGCCTGTCAACTGACAGCGCTGACAGGCTGACGCTTATTAAAATGAACAAAGCCTGGATTTCACCGTTATTCAATTCTCCTCCGGGGGAAAGCAGCTAAAATTTAACATTACTTAAGTATCCGATTCCTCTTCTGTACTCCTCCTACTCCTTCTCCTCCTCCATATCGTCTTTGCCTAACGCTGACCAAAAAAAAGCCATTTTTCAGTGGTCCAACTGGCACTCTCCTACCACAATTTTTCAGGAGGGCCCCCTACAGGCCCTCTCTTCAAACAATTTTTCCAGAGGTCCACCTACAGGCCCTCTCTCCAAACAATTTTTCCGGAGGTCCACCTACAGGCCCTCTCTCCAAGCAATTTTTCCGGAGGTCCACCTACAGGCCCTCTCTCCAGTTCCAGTTTCCAGTTTTATTTGCGCAAACTGCTTAAATTTTTTTGGGGGATAGGTGTTAAAATAATATTACCTGCGTATCTATATTGCCCAACATTGGGTACGGTAGCAACAATAAGAACAAACACATGCTGCCCACAGGGTTCCGCAAATTCCTGGTCCATAATGTCAAGGAGCTCGAGGTTCTGTTGATGAGAAACAAGTCCTTCTGTGCAGAAAACGCCCACAACGTCTCCTCAAAGAACCTAAAGACCATTGTGGAGAGAGCGGCACAGCTCGCCATCAAAGTGACGAACCCCAACGCCAGACTGCGCAGCGAAGAGAACGAATAAATATTTCTGTGGTTATTTGTGCTAAATAAACGTTAAATAAACACACAAAAAAAATTGATCTGTTCCTGTGCCTGATACAACCAAGTTGAATCTGTCCCATCATGAGAAAGTCCCCCCAAGGAGTCCCCACTGTAACTTGCTTCCAATACAACTACCTCACCCCCCGACACCTGTGCCTCGCCATTGTCCACCACCTCCTTAGACAACACTGGTAAATCCCCACTGTCAGCACACTGAGACTGCAAAAGGTCTTGCGAATTGGGGCAGAGAATGTTCTGGGGAAGCACATCAGAGAAGGGGTGACTACGGGGTTCCAGGGAGTACGTGACCACATGCAATCTGCATCTAAAAAGTCATGCCACACTTGATCGAGCTCATAATTGACAATTGTACCGGTTAATGCTAAATTTTTAAGTTGGGGTCCTGCGTCGTCATTCTAACTACATTCGGCTGTTTTCACCACCACACACGCTAGCGCAGGGGGCACTTCTCTGGCTCTTCCAGCTCAACCTCCTTCCCCCCAGCCTGCCCCCCCACCTATAGGCCCTCTCTCCAAACAATTTACATCTTTTTCCTATCTTTCTCTCTCTCCAAACTATTTTTCCGGAAAGCTGCCATATACGGTATTAAACTGAGTAGTATACATAGAACACATACCACACTTGATCTATACTGAACGTCACTTTTAAAAATATGTCATTTTCCTCTCTTTCTCTCATTTGTCTGGGTTGCAATTAAGCAGACCAAGTCTGCCTAATCTAATAGTTTCCGTATAAATGCTCCATACTGCACGTCTTTTTCCTCTCTTTCTCTCTCTCCAAACTATTTTTCCGGATAGGTGCCGTATACGGTATTAAACTCAAAAGAATACATACCGTACCGGTTGATGCTACAGTTTTTCCAAATCCATCCGGGTGTTGTCACCACCACACACGCTAGCCCAGGGGGAACTCCTCTGGCTCTTCCAGCTCAACCTCCTTCCCCCCCAGCCTGCCCCCCACCTACAGGCCCTTTCTCCAAACAATTTACCCGGATAGGGGACGTATTAGATATTATACTGATTTTTGTTTGTTCCTCTTTTAATTGGCTCCTGACCTGTGATAGGCAGAGCATGGACATGTCGCCTTAGCTGCGGTAGAAAAGACACTCCCCTGTCCAGAGCAAGCTCTTTTTCCTTTTCCGTGTTCGAAAAATCCATGAAATATATGGTCCCAAGATAGGGGACGTATACGATTTTAAACTGAGAAGAATCGATACCACACATGCCCCACTAGGAGAATTTGGGGTAATGGTGGGATTAGGCAGCCTCAGAGGCATCCATGCATGCTGCCCCTGCTGTTTCCTGTCCATTTCCGTGGTGTTTCCATCATTTTCTGAGGTTTCCAGGTTTTCACCCAGCCTTCCCTAGGCAGAGCCTTGGTCCCCTGCAAAAATGCTCGAGTCTCCCATTGATTTCAATGAGGGTTCGTTATTCGAAACGAGCACCCGAGCATCGGGAAAAGTTCGACTCGAATAACGAGCACCCGAGCATTTTAGTGCTCGCTCATCTCTAGTTAGGACCATAAAAACTGCATATCTAAGAATACTGTATTGGTAGGCATAAAAAATGGATCCAATACAGAGCTAATACACATACAGTATAATACAGACATAAGGGTGTAATATGGACAAATTCATGGACCGCTATATGGATGAAAATATGCACATTTTGGAGCTTATACACTACCTTGCAAAATTATTCGCCCCTCCGGAACTTTTCAACCTTTTGCCACATTTCAGGCTTCAAACAAAGAGATATAACATTTTAAATTTTTGGTGAAGAATCAACGACAAGTGGGTCACAATTGTGAAGTGGAACAAAATTTATTGGATCATTTAAACTTTTTTTGTAATAATAAAACTGAAAAGTTGGGCGTGCAAAATTATTCGGCTCATTTACTATCAGTTCAGAAAACTAACTCCAGAAGTTGATTGAGGATCTCTGAATGATCCAATGTTGTCCTAAATGACTTATGAAGATAAATAAAATCCACCTCTGTGTAATCAAGTCTCTGTATAAATGCACCTGCTCTGTGATAGTCTCAGGGCTCTGTTTAAAGCACAGAGAACATCATGAAGACCAAGGAACACACCAGGCAGGTCCGTGATACTGTTGTGGAGAAGTTTAAAGCTGGATTTGGATACCAAAATATGTCCTAAGCTTTAAACATCCCAAGGAGCACTGTGCAAGCAATCATATTGAAATGGAAGGAGTATCAAACAACTGCAAATCTACCAAGACCCAGCCGTCCCTCTAATCTTTTATCTCAAACAAGGAGAAGACTGATCAGAGATGCAGCCAAGAGGCCCATGATCACTCTGGATGAACTGCAGAGATCTACAGCTGAGGTGGGAGAGTCTGTCCATAGGATAACAATCAGTAGGACACTTCACAAATCTGGCCTTTATGGAAGAGTGGCAAGAAGAAAGCCATTTCTCAAAGATATCCATAAAAAGTCTCATTTACAGTTTGCCACAAGCCACCTGGGAGACACACCAAACATGTGGAAGAAGGTGCTCTGGTCAGATGAAACCAAAATCCAACTTTTTGGAAACAATGCAAAACGATATGTTTGGCGTAAAAGAAACACAGCTCATCACCCTGAACACACCATCCCCACTGTCAAACATGGTGGTGGCAGCATCATGGTTTGGGCCTGCTTTTCATCAGCAGGGACAGGGAAGAGGGTTAAAATTGATGGGAAGATGGATGGAGCCAAATACAGGACTTTTCTGGATGAAAAACTGTTGGAGTCTGCAAAAGACCTGAGACTAGGACGGAGATTTATCTTCCAACAAGACAATGATCCCAAACATAAAGCAAAATCTACAATGGAATGGTTCAAAAATAAACGTATTCAGGTCTTAGAATGGCCAAGTCAAAGTCCAGACCTGAATCCAATTGAGAATATGTGGAAAGAACTGAAAACTGCTGTTCGCAAACGCTCTCCATCCAACCTCAAAGAGCTTGAGCTGTTTTGCAAGGAAGAATGGGCAAGAATTTCAGTCTCTAGATGTGCAAAACTGATAGAGACATACCCCAAGCGACTTGCAGCTGTATTCGCAGCAAAAGGTGGCGCAACAAAGTATTAATGCAAGGGGGCCGAATAATTTTGCATGCCCCACTTTTCAGTTTTATTATTACAAATCAAGTTTAAATGATCCAATACATTTTGTTCAACTTCACAATTATGATCCACTTGTTGTTGATTCTTCACCAAAAATGTAAAATGTTATATCATGTTGTTTGAATCCCGAAATGTGGCAAAAGGTTGAAAAGTTCCAGAGGGCCGAATACTTTCGCAAGGCACTGTACTTGTTAGAATTACCACTATTATTAACACAGGTTTATTAAGGCTCTGTACAACTTTCAAATTGTATGGAGCTTTGATGGTGTACCCATAGCGGTCAGTGACCAAACCTATACCTCTATATGTCTCAGATTCAATACAAATACATATGGCGGTTCTTTCTTAGATACTGTAGATACTGCATATATTGTATGAAATTAACAGACAATAAATTAGAAGCTCCATCAGATGCCATATTGTATTCTCCTCCGGATATATTGCTCCTAGCCAAGAACACTTCCTTTATGTGGTGCCACATGGTACGTCAGACATTATGAACTTTACGGATTAATTTACTATTCTGAAATATGCCTAAATTAGGCATATTTCAGGCGCAGATGGGTCAACGGTTAGTTTCGTCACTATCAGCGACTTCTCCCTGCTCACGCAAGGTGTAAAATTGTGGGCGTGGGCAGGGAAGGGGCATAGAAAAGGCGTAGAAAATGATCTATATGCAAGACAGCTCGGAAGCCGTCTTACATTTAGAACTGGCGCTGGATGCTCCGAAGTTATGGAAAGGCCTGCACATCTTCATAACTTTGGCAGATCGCCAGCTATGAGCCTTTATTAAGACCAGCATCTAAAATGCCAGTCTTAATAAATGTGACCCTTTGTGTGCTGATATACAGTTTTCACTGGTTCCATTCCTTATACTGTATGAACTGTAGTACTACACTTGTGTGATACTTCATTTACGACAGGCAAACAAAGAACCATACTAGTGATACCTTTGAAAGGAATAATGCCTAGTACATATCTGAAAGTTGTGTGTTGTTGTAATTATGATATACAGTATGTTTCTATTAAATTAACTATTTAAAAAAATTCAGCTTCCAGGAATATATATATCTTTACAGAGCAATAGGTCACTTTTTTCCCACCGCCAATTATTGGTTATTTTCAAACCAGCTTTTTTTATTTTTTTAATTACTATTAGTCTGCTAATAACTGCCCGAATCCATCACTGCACCTTCTGCATACAGTAAATTACAGTCATATCATTATGTGGATTGATCAAGCTTCTCCTTAATTTCACCTTGCGATCTCATATCATGGTCTTTCTTTTTAAATGATTAGAAAGCAATGAAGACTGTCACAATGACCTTTGCTATTAAAAAACTGTTTACATTGTTAATGCTCAAGGGGGATCGCTATTATTACTGTGTCTATTACATCGACCAAATAAACTTACATATCAATAGCATTAAAGATTAAACATGGTGAGCTAACAGCCAGCAGCATCATTTGAGATCTACAGCTTACTGAGCTCACGTGAAACAAGACACTAAGACTTATGATACTTTTTATGTATGACGCTTGCTCTCCAGCAAGCAGAGCATATTCCTTGACAAGTGTTACTTGTAGATCAACCTTGTCACAACCTTGTATGTCTTTCAGAATGTATTCATCTCTTCCTGAACACAATTTCCAAAATACAAGAAGAAAAATTATAACACTAGTGGAGACCTAACTGACAGATGTTAAAGAGCAGGGAAGCATGAAATGAATGTTGCATTTCTTCAACTGAAGAATGTAGTCTTTATTTTTTACTTAAATACACATTTATACAAAAAAATGAGAGGATCACAAGTTATCAGCTGCTGTTGAATTGATATGAACGGCACTACCAATGTTTTCCGCATCAAGGTTCCGGGGTCATAAGAGATTAGCTTCAAGCCCTCAATCTCCCAAGCCATGAGCAGAGAGCAAGCCTTCAATATTACCTGTAGGTTAATTACTTTTCTCTGATGGGCTTTTAAATTGGCAACTTAAACCTACACTACATCTGAATCCATTACTGTACCAGTACATGCAATGTCTTGACAGGCCAATAAAAAGCTACCAATGTCCTTATGTTGAACAGTATGACATGGATATTATAGTAAAAGAGATTAGTAAGGATATGTTTAACTTATTTTTCAATGTATTTATGCCAACAAACTAACACATTAATAAACCTAGTATGTTCAACCCGTTATTGTACACATTACCTTGCATAGATTTGTGTAGTATTATTATTATTATTATTATTATTATTATTATTATTCATAATTCTCAGTTAACTATTAGTCAAAAACATTCAAAATTTTTGGGGTCTGATGCAAATGTTTTGCCTGAAGCTCCCTTAACTCTTGCAAAATATTGTTGTCCATTTATGTGGCTTTTGGAGATCTTTACTTACCAGGACCCCCTGTGCCTGTAGTATTTGTATCCGTTCTTATATATTTTGCCTTTGCTCATTTCTTTGTATGCTCATGATAAAAGTTATAGAACACAATCTCGAAGAGTAAGAAGACAAGAATTGTTCTTCACTGGTGTCAGGCAGTGCTCATTAGTGTGGAAGAAAAGGTGGGTTCTAAAGATCTTTTATGTGGTTAAAATTTGTTTGGAGGACCCAAATCTACCACCTTCCTTACCTCACCTTATGAAAAACACTACTCCAAGGGTGTATACAGGACCACATCCCAAAAAGTGTGCTACCTTCCTTTGGCTGCCCTAATGGATACCATAGAATAACCCTATATACAGTGCCTTGCGAAAGTATTCGGCCCCCTGGAACTTTTCAACCTTTTGCCACATTTCAGGCTTCAAACAAAAAGATATAACATTTTAAATTTTTGGTGAAGAATCAACAACAAGTGGATCACAATTGTGAAGTGGAACAAAATTTATTGGATCATTTAAACTTTTTTTGGAATAATAAAACTGAAAAGTGGGGCATGCAAAGTTATTCGGCCCCCTTGCATTAATACTTTGTTGCACCACCTTTTGCTGCGATTACAGCTGCAAGTCCTTTGGGGTATGTCTCTATCAGTTTTGCACATCTAGAGACTGAAATTCTTGCCAATTCTTCCTTGCAAAACAGCTCAAGCTCTTTGAGGTTGGATGGAGAGCGTTTGTGAACAACAGTTTTCAGTTCTTTCCACATATTCTCAATTGGATTCAGGTCTGGACTTTGACTTGGCCATTCTAAGACCTGAATACTTTATTTTTGAACCATTCCATTGTAGATTTTGCTTTATGTTTGGGATCATTGTCTTGTTGGAAGATAAATCTCCGTCCTAGTCTCAGGTCTTTTGCAGACTCCAACAGGTTTTCATCCAGAATGGTCCTGTATTTGGCTCCATCCATCTTCCCATCAATTTTAACCCTCTTCCCTGTCCCTGCTGATGAAAAGCAGGCCCAAACCATGATGCTGCCACCACCATGTTTGACAGTGGGGATGGTGTGTTCAGGGTGATGAGCTGTGTTTCTTTTACGCCAAACATATCGTTTTGCATTGTTTCCAAAAAGTTGGATTTTGGTTTCAACTGACCAAAGCACCTTCTTCCACATGTTTGGTGTGTCTTCCAGGTTGCTTGTGGCAAACTGTAAACAAGATTTTTTATGGATATATTTGAGAAATGGCTTTCTTCTTGCCACTCTTCCATAAAGGCCAGATTTGTGAAGTGTCCGACTGATTGTTGTCCTATGGACAGACTCTCCCACCTCAGCTATAGATCTCTGCAGTTCATCCAGAGTGATCATGGGCCTCTTGGCTGCATCTCTGATCAGTCTTCTTGTTTAAGATGAAAGATTAGAGGGACGGCTGGGTCTTGGTAGATTTGCAGTGGTCTGATACTCCTTCCATTTCAATATGATCGCTTGCACAGTGCTCCTTGGGATGTTTAAAGCTTGGGACATCTTTTGGTATCCAAATCCAGCTTTAAACTTCTCCATAACAGTATCACGGACCTGCCTGGTGTGTTCCTTGGTCTTCATGATGCTCTCTGTGCTTTAAACAGAACCCTGAGACTATCACAGAGCAGGTACATTTATATGGAGACTTGATTACTCACAGGTGGATTCTATTTATCTTCATCAGTCATTTAGGACAACATTGGATCATTCAGAGATTCTCAATGAACTTCTGGAGTGAGTTTTCTGAACTGAAAATAAATGGGCCGAATAATTTTTGCACGCCCCACTTTTCAGTTTTATTATTACAAAAAAAGTTTAAATGATCCAATAAATTTTGTTCCACTTCATAATTGTGACCCACTTGTTGTTGATTCTTCACCAAAAATTTAAAATGTTATATCTTTTTGTTTGAAGCCTGAAATGTAGCAAAAGGATGAAAAGTTCCAGGGGACCGAATACTTTCGCAAGGCACTGTATCAGTTCCTAATACCAGTCAGTACCCAGTACCTTCAGCGTCACCCTCAGACCTATTGCTAACTATCGGGGACCTTTGTTAGACGCAGTAGCTACTTAAATGTTTCTTACAGTTGTACCTATTGAGTTTAGAAAAGATTAGTACCCTACCGAGCTGTGCTCTTGTTTTCTTTTGTTTTACATTATTCTCTTGCTTACTCCACCTCATTCATAATTTAATGCTATCTCCTATTTCTTTCTGTTGCCTGCACATTATTATCCTGTATGACCCAAGAATAAACTGTCAATCACTCTGAACTGGGTCAGTACTATGGAATGCCCAAAGTCCTATTTACATAAGTAGATTATACGGCCAATTATTGGGAACACAGGTTTGTATGAATGCTCATTCTCAATAATTGTCTTGTGCGAATGTACTAAGAATCACCCACTGAACCAGCAAATATTTGTTCAATGGACGAAAGCACCCAAATGTGGCACCCAAAATCATTATATCTGATCAGCGAATCCTACAATATGTGCTGCCTGATTTCACATTAGAAAATATTAATGTTCAGTCAGGCTTAATCATAAAAGAGTAAACAATATATTTTTTTTCCATAGCATCATTTGTATTAATCAGATTTATCAGTCTGGCTTGACATTTCATTTGATCATAGGTTTACGCATCAGATACACTGAAGAATGAGATTAATTAAATTTGATACATTTTAGCAATGGAATCCAAATTAGGAGAGGTAATATAAAGTACATTTGAAGTGATAAAAGTGATGGCTCATTGGTAACTCCATTTCCACTAAAGTGAAATACAATACTTGGTAAAACATCCACTGGAATCTGCAGTGAATAATGTAAGTAATTTACAATTTGCACAAGGGAATTAAAATGTTTCAATTGAGTTGATCAGTATGCAGGGAGTGTTAACCATTAGGATATGTAACACGATCAAAAACTGCGCGCTGATATTTTAAAAACAGAATGTTTACTTAAGCAATTTGTCTTTCTGAGCAGTAGTTGCTGAATTATATGTTAATGTTATCCCTTGTGTTGTCGCATTAAGATAGCTTGTGACTGACAGGATATAGCATGTGATACGTTCAGAATACAGAATATAAATCAAGTGCTGGCATTAGTCAAGGAGAGAGCTGAACAGCCATACTACTGTATGTTAGAGGTGGATTAGTAGCAGAGAGAAGCTACATGATACCATTACTCCTTACGCTGCTCTCCGATATATATATGGACTCAGTTGCAAAAAGGTGCCTGTTTTCCCCTTCTCCATCCTACTGGAATATATTAGAATCTGCAAAGCACGGATACCGGCCATCTGTGTTCCACATTTTGTGGACCATACATGACCGGCACAATGATAGAAATTCCTATTCTTGTCCGCCATTGTGAACAACAATAGGACATGCTCTATCTTTTTTTGTGGGGCTGTAGAACGAAACTACAGATGTGGACATCACACAGTGTGCTGTCCGCATCTTTTGCAGCCCCATTGAAATTAATGGATGCTGACCCATTCATGTGGCAATCTAAATGAGCCCTTACTAGGACAGTTAAGAATACTGTCAGTAAGCAGCATTTCAGTGAGTTTGGATCTAAGCAAGGATATTGGGGGACATTTACCATTTGTGGTTGTTTTTGAAGAATTCTTAAGTCTGTCTTTGCTTTGTGTGTTTGCCACAAATTAAAGAAATTGTGCACCGTAATAATATATTAAGCGTGTTTTCAATGTGGTTTACAGCAATATGTGTAAAAGTAGATCAGAGAGGAGCCTTCATACAACAGATAGAAAAAAAAAATGTCCCACAATTTGCTTACATTTTCAAGTTTCCATGGGTTTTCGCCCATGTTCCATACCATACATACAAAGTCATATTGTCTAACCGAAATTAGCCTTAGATGGTGTGATGGTATTGTATTGTATCTTACCAACCACTTTTTAAATCAAAGACCCATTGGAGAATAAATTGCAGATTTAGCTTCTGAAATCCATGCAGATCAGCTGCTACCAGTAGAAATGTTCAACAGATACATGTCTGTTAGTGTCTGCTCCTGGAGAAATCTGGTTTTACATGTTGACCAATCAAAGGAATTGGAGATCATGTAATAAATGAATGTGCTGAGTCCTTCATAGTAGAAGTCCCTGTTTTCAGTGGTCCTATATTCTATATTAGAGAGGGATGATCCAAGTGGGGGTATCATAATATAGAGGACAGATGTTATCCTAATGGGATTACCCCTTTAAAGTGAATGTCTCACTTCAGAAAATGGCGTTTATCATGTAGATAAAGTTAATACAAGTCACTTACTAATATATTATGATTGTCCATATTACCCCCTTTGCTAGCTTGATTCATTTTTTTTGTAACTGTTTTTATTGAGTTTTTAAAGAGAAATAACAGTACAATTACAATAAATGAACAAAATACATGAGGTTTTAAAGCATTCCTTCTGGGTAGTATAAGCGACACATCAAGCTTACCTAATGTCAAAGTACAGTGATATATGATTTAAGTGATATTAACTCGATGTTCAAAGCACCTGTGTAGAAAGCAAGCTAGTGCATAAATATAGCAATGTCATTTTCGAGAATTATAATAAAAGAAATAAAATAGAAATTACATCAGTATAAATATTGTTGTACTCTAACAAAGAAAAATAACAAAAGAAAAGGGAACCATAATAGAGGCAGGTATGCTCATATACATGTCTGTTAATGGTGTTGTTCAATACGGCAAAATATATCAGTCAGGTGAAGCTTATAAAGTAGTAGCTACTCTTTTTTATCTATGTCATGGATCCAACAAAGCTGGATGTAGGTGTACCCATCTGGACCATTTGGAATGAAATGTCTTATGCGTACCAGCCCTATGTGCAAGTACCTTTACAAATCTATAGCTGTCATGTACAATAGTTTTAACTTCTGTCAAGGAAGGTACATCTAAAGATTTCCAGTGTCTCGCTATTGTCAATTTAGCTGAAAGTAGAAGGTGGCAAACAATAGTCCTGATATGACTTGGGTAGGAGTCCACACCCACCAGAAGCAAAGCAGTTTCAGGTGATAATTGGGGAGATGTGGAGTCCAGGTTATTGATCACTTCAGTTATAGCTTTCCAAAACATTTAAAGTTTTGGACATCCCCAAAATATATGAAACAACGACCCCATACTGTTACACTGTCTTCAGCTATCCTGTGAGACCAAGGGATAAATGTGAGCCAGCCTGACAGGCGTATAATACCATCTGAGGAGCAATTTACAGTATTGTTCCCAGTGTGTAGCACATTTAGTGGAGGAGTGTGCCCATGAGACCGCTTTGCGCCAACTGGAATCCGGTATCTGCATAGATAAGTCCTTTTCCCATGCTAGCATCGCAGAATTTTTTCTAAAAACATTATTGTAAGTGAAAGCATCATATAATTACCTAATATTTTTTTTTGCGATTTATCGCTCCTATAGGCTTTAGTATATCATACATATTAGTGGGTACCTCCAGTCGTACTGGAAAATTAGAGGACAAAAACGATGCTATTCTGTTAAAGGTGTGTTGCTCTGTAATCGGCAATTGATATTTTTCAGATAGTATTTGAAAGGACAATATCCGTTCAGTAGTAAATAAATCTGATAAAAATGTCAATTTCTTTTGTATCCAGCTGTCTATAGGCAAATCTGGCATATATGCCTTCAATGCCTCCAATTTAACCTGTATCTTGGTTTTAGATTCTGCGTTTAGTAATTTGGTGCAACTTGCTCTCCAGGCTATTAGGGAAGCGTGGACCGTAGGCGGTATTGTGCTGGGGTGCCATTTCTTCTGGTCTGAATGATCTAATAGTGCTTCTAGTTTCTCAATTCCTGTAATCTTAGCTTCAATATGAGGCCATAATTTTAGACTTCATGTTTCATCACAATATTTGGTCTGGTCTACCAAGAATGCCAGATAGTAGCCTTCCAAATCAGGGAGGCCCATGCCACCATTCTGTTTAATTTTAATCAGTAGTGAGTACGCCAATCTAGGTCTCCTTCCCTGCCAGATAAAGGAGGTAATCTGGGAGTGAAGCGAAAGAAAGACTGTGCGAGGAATGGGAACTGGTAGTGTGCAAAAAATATATAAGATACGGGGTAGGATAAGCATTTTGTAGAGAACTATCCTGCCCATCCAACTCAACTCAAACTTTGCCAATCTTTTCATTTCAGTCTCTAAAGAGGCTTTTAGAGAAGTAAAATTAGCCTTAACTAATTGGCTAGTTGTAGGGGTGAGTTAGCTTTCCCGAGAGGGGATAGACCCTGCTGCCCACTGATATGGGAAGTGACCTGAAATATGCGATTTGTCATGAGATGGTAATTGTATTGCTAACATCTGAGATTTATAGATGTTGATCTTATAATATTAAATTTTGCTAAAAAGGTTTAGTGTATCATTCACAGTTTGAAGAGAATTAAGTTGATTAGAAAGGAGGAGAATTACATTGTCCGCAAACAGATTTATCTTATGCTCATGCAAATGAATTGGGATACCCCTAATGTCAGGTGTCTGTCTCACCAAAGACGCTAATGGTTCCATTATAAGGGTGAAAATCAGGGGTGACAATGGACATCCCTGACAAGTGCCATTTGTGATGAGGAAAGGATTGGAAAGAATACCATTAACCAAGACCTGTGCAGAAGGATTCGAATAGAGAGCTCTAATTGCGCTAATTGCATTCCTCTGAAAGCCAAAGTGCTAGAGGGTCGAAAAAGCATACAGCCAATTGACTATGTTGAATGCTTTCTCAGCGTTCAACGAAAGCAATACTGAAGATATATGTTTCGTATTTGCCCAGTGGATAAGTCAGCGGGTGCCATCGAGAGCTTGTCTCTCTTTGGTAAACCCCACCTGATCCCTGTGAATTTGGTTTGGCAATATTGGCAGAAGTCTATTAGCCAGGACTTTGGTGTATAATTTAACATCTGCATTAAGCAGGGAGATTGGTCTAAAGTTAGCTGGACCAGTAGGAGGTTTCCCTGGTTTAGGGAGGGTAATAATAGTTGCTTTAAGCATCTCTGCCAGCAATGAACCCTTATTCATAGCCAAGTTAAAAACTTTGCACAGGTAGGGTGTTATTTCCTCTGAAAAAGTCTGGTAATATTCTCCGGTAAAACCATCCGGGCCTGGAGCCTTTCCCTTTTTAAGTCCCTTTATAGCTTGGCTGATTTCCTGAATAGTAATATCTTCCTCTAGTTTCCCCATTTGTTCCCTATTTGAAGATGGAAGCTTAACCAAGCGTAAAAAATGGTTAATCTCTTCCTGTGAGGGTTGATGAGTTGTTTTATCATCCTTAAGATTATACAGATTATGATAATATTTACTAAATGCATCTGCTATCTTTTGTGGATTTATGAGGCGCTCTGACGTGTTTGTAGATTGGAGGAAAGCTACCCTAGTTTTCATCTGAGCTGCCTTTACTCTATTTGCCATAAATTTGCTAGCCTTATTAGAGGAATTATAATAGGAGAGTTTTAGCGCCCTTGTGGACTTATCAAAGGAGTATTTCAGTTCCTTCCTTAGAGATATCCTGGCATCCAGTAATTGGTCAAGAGTCTGGGAGGAATGATCTATTTTATGTTGGGACTCCAAACGGGCTATTTTGTCTGGTAGTTTTGCAGTCTTTTCTTTACAAGTGTCACGAGGGGAGACAAGGGTAGGTGAGCCCTGTACTGAAACCCCTCCTTCTTTCCCTGCCTGCTTGCCTCAATCGGCCCTAGGAAGCCGCTGACAACCACGAAGGCGGTCCCTACACTGGATAAGTGCGCAGGGAGGGAAAGGGAACAAAGGGACGGACAAAACACAGACGGAACAAACACAATGGTAGATAGTCAGCAAGCCGGGTCAAACACAGGAGGTCATGTAAGGGGTGAAGCGAAAGAGAGGTCAAAGTCCAGAATCCAAAGTCCAAAATCCAAGTAACAATCCAAGCAAAAGGTCGCACGAGCACTGATCAAAGGTGTAACTAATCACAGGCGCCTGAGTGAGGCAGTTGCCAACTTTAAATAGCCCGCCCAGGATCATGTGATGTGGCCAGCATCACATGACCTGAGGCAGAGCAAGCTGTCCAAACAATATGTAAAGTAGCCATGTGGTGTGATCAGCACCACATGGCTAAACCCAAACAGAGAATTAACTCATGAAGTGCTGGCAGACAAGACCAGCACTTCAATTCCCTATTGCTCATCTCTAGGGGGGCGGAGAGGTCTGGCGATGTCGTGCAGAGGGAGCGCGATGCTGACCTCGCGTGACAACAAGATTTATTAAGGCAGGATGTTTGTTGTATTAACAACCCTCTCAGATATGCTTTGTGACTGGCCCATAATAGGAAATAGTCGGAGGTAGAGGGGGCATTTACTGCAAAAAAAACTCCTTGAGATTGTCTTTTAACAAGATAGTTATTGTAGGTAGTGAGAGAACATATGAGTTCATTTTCCATACATATGTGTTATTTGGATATGCAGGAGTGCGCACCACCAGGGAGATAGGTGCATGGTCAGACTATGTAATATTATGAATACTACATGCCTCTATCTCTGTCATTGCCCACTTTAAAGTGAGGAACATATCAATTCTTGTGTATATTCTATGCCTAGGGGAATGATACGTATAATGTCTTTCTTCTACATGCATGCATCGCCAAACATCATATAATTCCTCCTTTCCAACCATGTCTGAAGATTGGGTGTGATGCCTTTCGTTTAGACGTAGAGTCCAATCTGGGGTCGGAGACTATGTTAAAGTCTCCACATATAATGGGGTGTCCCGATATCATTGGTTTTAACTTCTCCATGGTTTTGGACAAGAAAGCAATTTGGGAAGTATTCAGTGCATATATATTAATTAGAGTGAAAGTATTATTATTGATAGAACAGTGTAACGCTATATATCTGCCATCTTTGTCTTCCATAATATTGTGGCATTGGAATGTGATTGTGTCTTTAAGTGCAATACACACCTGCTTTTTTTGCCACGTGCATTAGCACAGAAAACATGAGGGAATTGTTTGTGGTTAAATTTAGGTTCTTTACCTTTAACGAAGTGAGTCTCTTGGATGAATAACACATCAGCCTTGAGAGATTTAGCCTCTTTCCACAGCAGGGATCTCTTGTATGGACTGTTAAGGCCCTTGGCATTAATAGATATACACCTGATAGACATGGTTGGGTAAGAAGAACAAGCTAGGAAATGACATACCTGCCTCTGAGATAAACAGTGAAAAATGAATTGAACAATTAAGTAAACAGTGCCCAAATTTAAGGGCCATCACATAGAAAGCAACGTGAACACTTGAAAAACAAAAAGCAAAAATCAAAAGCAGAACTTTGTTAGGAATAACACAAGTACACTGTCCTGTTATGTTCTGAACTTACTACAGGCGTAAGGCCCCATGGATTGTCCTTCACCATTTTCTTGGGATCTGTCGGACGGCTTGATCCGGGCGCCGGAGATGGTACTGCTATTTCCCACTTCATCAGGAGGGCTTTACCTTGTTCCACATTGAATATTGTATAGCGAGTGTCCTCTAATGAGAACATAAGGTTAGCGGGGTAGCCCCACTTATATAGAGTCCCATTGTTGCGTAGAGCCTGTGTGATTGGAAGGAGCCTCCTTCTTGATTGAAGAGTCGCTTGAGAGAGTTCCATGAATAAGGTGACATTCTGGAATGGTTCACGGAGAGACTTCATCTTTCTGGTTACTTGCATGAGTTGTTCTTTCACATGAAAAAAGTGTATTCGGGTTATTGAGTCCCTGGGAACCTCTTCTGGGAGATTTTTAGGTTTTTGTAACCTGTGAGCACGATCTATAACCAAATCCGCCTCTGGAATCTGAGGGAGGACTTTCTTTATGAGCTTAATAATATAAGAGGAGAGTTCTGATGGAGAGACCTGTTCAGGTATGCCTCTTAATTTCACTTTCTATCCTCCAAATCCGCCATCTTAGCTTTAACTGCTTCCAGATCCTCTGCTAGGTTGTTATGGGCATCAACTAGGTCATTATGTGCTGAAGAGTATTCACCCATCTTTGTCATGTGGTCAACTCTGCTACCCAACTCTTCTACATTGGACACAATGGCTTATATGGCCTGTGTAATATCCTTTTGGATCGAGCTCCTTAAGGCCAACATGGCGTCCCTCATGAAGGATTCAGATGCGGCCTTACCGCTAGGCTTTATGGCTTCCAGGGCATCGGTCTGCGCCTCCTGCTGTTCCCTATCGGGTGAGCTTTGTGCGTTCTCAAAGGAGAGTGATGTGTCCCACCACGTTTTTTGTTTACCCGTTCTAGCTGTGGTGGATTTGCTTGCCTGCCTTGCTTGCTTTCCCTGAACGGGTGAATGCTCCTGGCCTTCTCCGATATCTTTGCTCCTTTTTGCTCTGTGATCAGATTCTGGGCTTGGCGGGAGCGAAGGACCTGGAGAATGTCTCTCTGCTGCGTGGTCCAGTATCGGCTGAGGAGGACTCCTCTGCGATGAAGTAGTATCAGCGTTCCTCCACTCCTGGATGTTCTGAAGAGTTCCGTGCCATGCTGACTAGGCCTTTACTGTCGCACCCTCCAATAACGGTAGCCGCGTGTGCTGGAAAGAACTCCGTAAGGAGTTAAGGAGTCTCCTTTTTGTTTCTCCGTGGCATCCTTTGTACTTGAATAACTGTGGAGCTATGTTTAAGGGTGCTCAGAGCCATAACACCTCGCTGTTCTGCCGCTAAACAGAATGCCTGTGAGGAGCGAAGTTCTCAATTGGCCATCACGCTCCTCCGCCAGGCTAAGCCCCCCTTGATTCATTTTTCAATTGCATTCTACATTTCCAGGAGTTGCCAGTAGTGTTGAGTGAATCCAATCATCCAAAGTGGAATTCGATTTGAAATGTAGGAAAAATTTAATTTGCTGTGTCGCTGCAATTTAGGACAAGTCCCAAATTAGGAGACTTCACTTCCTTGTCTGTGAGATTCAAATTACGTTAATATGTTGTCCCCAGGTGCCAGGGGATGCGGCTGGCCTAAGAACCAAAAATACCACACACACTTATGCTGGTCACAATGATTCTCTCTCGAGCCCAGAGAGCCAATTTTATTAGATGTACATGGTGAATTTAGCCACCCCCCCTTTAGCCATCAATTTTAATATACCCAATCACAATCATACAAGTATACATTAAAACAACAAATCAAAAAAATATTAAGTGCTAATGACTAGAGATGAGTGAGCACTAAAATGCTCGGGTGCTCGTTATTTGAATCGCATTTTTCCCGATGCTCGGGTGCTCGTTTCGAATAACGAACCCCATGGAAGTCAATGGGAAACTCGAGCATTTTTTGCAGGGGACTGGGGCTCTGCCTAGGGAAGGCTGGGTGGAAGCCTGGAAACCTCAGAAAATGATGGAAACACCACGAAAATGGACAGGAAACAGCAGGGGCAGCATGCATGGATGCCTCTGAGGCTGCCTAATCGTACCATTATGCCAAATTCTGGGCAACAGCCTGGTGGTGACCCTCAAGGCAATTGTGCTGACCCAGACCAAGATGGGCAAGGCACATGTGCTGGCACATGTTAGGAAAGCACCCAACTAGGTGCAACGAAGGTCCATCACCGCCTGCAGGTGACACCATTGCTCATGCTGGCACTGCTGTGCTATCACCCGCCCCACGACGCAGGCATAAGCCTGACAAAGCATGGTGACAGCGTAGTGACACCAACAAGTGACCAAGTTAGATTGAGGTAGCAGGTGAAGCACCCAAAAATTTATCCTGACACAGCATGGCAGTGACACCACCAATGCCTTGGTCAGACTGAGATTGCAGTCAAATGTCTGTAGGTGAGCCTCCCAAAAATTTGTTTTGGAGTGTCCGAAGTTGACCCTCCTAAAAAATAGTTTTGGAGTGTCTGTAGTTGACCCTCCTGTAAAATATTTTTTTTGTTTTTCCTGTTATTAGTTTATGTACAACCCATGGCTGGCATCAGGGGTGTAACTAGAACTGACTGGGCCCCACAGCAAAATTTTGTATGGTGCCCCCCTTCATGACTATCCTGGCATCCTATATGTGCATATGTAAGGGAGAGTTCACAGGGCAGGGGGCACACACAGTGCAGCATGGGGGGCACAGTACAAGGCAGGGGCACAGGACAGCATAGCGGCCACAGTGGCATTATAGGGCATACAGTACAGGGCAGGAGGCACACACTGTGTAGCATGGGGGGCACAGTACAGGGCAGGGGGAAAAATACAGCATAGGGGGCAGAGGGCATGCATAATACAGCATAGAGGGCACAATGCAGCAGTACAGTACAAGGCAGGGGGCACACATAGTGCAGCATAGGGGACACAGTACAGGGCAGGGGGCAGAATACAGCATAGGGGACACAGTACAGGGCAGGGGGCACACATAGTGCAGCATAGGGGGCACAGTACAAGGCAGGGGCACAGGACAGCATAGCGGGCACAGTGCATTATAGGGCGTACAGTACAGGACAGAAGGCACACACTGTGTAGCATGGGGGACACAGTACAGGGGTTGGGGAAAAATACAGCACAGGGGGTACAGTACAGTCAGGGGGCACACAGTGCAGAATGGGGGTCACAGTACAGGGCAGGGGGGCACACATATTGCAGCACAGGGGGCACAGTACAAGGCAGGGGCACAGGACAGCATAGCGGGCACAGTGCATTATAGGGCGTACAGTACAGGGCAGGGGGCACACATAGTGCAGCATAGGGGACACAGTACAGGGCAGGGGGCAAGATACAGCATAGGGGGTACAGTACAGTGCAGGGGCACACAGTACAGGCTGGGCGGGGGGACACGCACAGTACAGCATATGGGGCACATGGCAGCATACAGGGCACAGTACAGGGCAAGGAGTACAGTACAGGATAGGAGGCACACACTGTGCAGCATGGGGGGTCACAGTACAAAGCAGGGGGCAAGATACAGCATAGGGGGTACAGTACAGTGCAGGGGCACACAGTACAGGGCCGGGGGGGTGCACAGTACAGCATATGGGGCACATGGCAGCATACGGGGCACAGTACAGAGCAAGGAGTACAGTTACAGGATAGGAGGCACACACTGTCTGGCATGGGGCACAGTACAGGGCAGGGGGAAAAATACAGCATAGGGTACAGGGCAGCATAGAGGGCACAATACAGCACAGGGAGTACAGGGCAGGGGGCACACATAGTGCAGCATAGGGGACACAGTACAAGGCAGGGGGCACACACAGTGCAGTGCAGGGGGCACACACAGTGCAGCATAGGGGGCACAGTACAAGGCAGGGGGCACACACAGTGCAGCATAGGAGGCACAGTGCATTACAGGGGGTACAGTACAGGCAGGAGGCACCACACTGTGTAGCATGGGGGCACAGTATAGGGCAGGGGGCAAAATACAGCA
>ONZH01000687.1:0-70111 GCA_900303285.1 Rhinella marina | reverse complement strand
GAGAGCAAGGGCATTCCTGACATCTGCAGGTACACCCATTAAAAATGCAGACATGGTTAAGTTTTTGATGGAAAGCTTGATGTTACCTACAGAGGTGGCAGTGGTGAAGATAAAGGCACATACTAAAGCTACCAGCAAAGAAGCAAAAGGTAATGACTTTGCAGACAGAACAGCTAAAGCGGTGGCTCGAACAAAGCTGACATCAGCAAGCACCCTTGCGGTTACAAACCCAGAGGACATACACACCTCAGTCAGCCCAGCTATACTGCTAGGATTGCAGAAACAAGCTACAGAAGAAGAAAAGACAAAGTGGAGAGAGAAAGGGGCCACAGCTAGGATTGATGGACTATGGTGTTTGGGTGAAAGACTGTGTTTGCCTAGAGCATTGTACCCTATGATGGCTCAAGCAGCCCATGGAACTACTCACCAGTCAAAGACTGGTGCGACCTTGTCAGCAGGTATTGGTTTGCCCCAGGATTTGGGACATTAGCAGCCCAGTACACACAAGGATGTATGATCTGTGCGCAGCATAATGTTGGCAAGGTAGTAAAGGTTCCCATGATAGCACACTCCAAGACCACTGTATCCTTTTCAAAGGTTGCAGATAGATTATATTCAGCTACCAAAGGTGGGAACCTATGAGTATGTTCTGGTTTGTGTTGATTTGTTTTCAGGATGGCCCGAAGCATTTCCAGTATCAAAGGCCAATACCACCTCCACTGCCAAGAAACTGATGTCTGAAGTAGTTTGCAGGTATAGGGTACCAGAGACAATCGAAAGTGACAGAGACCCAAACTCTCTAGGTGAAACGCATTCTCTTCAACCTGGTGATTGGGTGGTGGTAAAGAGACACGTCAGAAGGAGCCTTGACCCCAGATTTGATGGTCCATTTCAAGTCTTGCTGACTACGAGTACTTCAGTGAAACTTGAGGGCAAGCCAAGCTGGATACACGCAAGTCACTGCAAAAGGGTGTTGTTTGATGCAGACCAAGAGAACCCACGCAAGCAAACAGGATGAAGATTTCATTTTTGTTGGTTTTGGGGGTGGTGGGGCTTATTCCCCGCAGGACAGAGACACTAAAAGACTTGAAAGGAGACTGGGACAACATGCTTATCAGACACCACCAGATACTTTTGAGAGACATGAGAAACGACTCTGATCTCTCGTCACCAAGAGACTGTTGGATCTGTACTTATAGCCCAGTTGGGTCCAATACCATGCCCTACTTAGCTATTCCATTAACTATGAGCGAGATGATAGAACTTTATAATAATACTCCAATAACAGACTTTAGGGATAAGTGGCTAAAAGAACATCATGAAAATAAAGATAACTGGTGGGGTAATACATTTTCATTTTTGAATCCTGCTAACTGGTTTAAGGGATTTGCAGGATGGTTTACTGGGATTTTACAGATATGTTTTCAAGTATTACTGCTATGCATGATAATATATATATGTATTAAATATGTATTAAAATTTGTTTATGGCTTACTTTTAAAATGTGCAAAAGAATCAGGAAGAAACCCCTAGAGAGATCAGAAAGATGGTTGTGAGATTAGAGGCTGGTATATTATAGCAGCCCCAAACATCACAAAAGGTGGGAAATGTGAAAGAATTATTCCTCCAACATAAAGTGTATCAAATTTCTTGTGGACCGTGTATATATATCTATATAAGTTTTATATAATTGTATTCACTCCTGAACTTTTGCTGACCTAGATGTAGCCTTCAGACAAGCTGTAGAGTCTGGACACAAAGCCATATATAAACACCATAAATTGTAGAGTGTCCAAGGGGTTATCTCTCTCCCCAGTCCAAGCAACAAAGACAAGATACCACTGTGTAATGATTAATGAACTAACTAACATAGAGAAGAACTTCTTGTATGATGACGTGTTTATTTCACTATAAAGTCTGAATGTCTCAATAAACATTAGGAATCCTTGCATAGAGTATCGCTCTCTGTGTCACTGATTTCTCCGAGCTGCTCGTACCAACACATGATAAAGACTTAACCGATTTGGAGCTGGATGGAACTCAAGGCGTAGTGGGTTGCAAATTGCGCTCACACACCCAACTCAGTGGAACCAAGGCCGTTCACCTCCTGCGGGTCACACCACTGCCCCTTCCACTGTGTCACATGCTGGCTCGGCGAGTCAACCCCCGCCCAGGACCCCGGCACAAGAGCCTCCCGCAATACAACCACCCCTTCACCTCCACGATCCTCCACAACCTCCACCAATGTGTCCCAGCGCCGCATTCAGCTGTCTTTGCAGCAGACATTTGAGCGCAAGCGCAAATACAATTCCAGCCACCCACATGAACAAGCCCTAAACGTCCACATCTCCAAATTGTTGAGCCTGGAGATGCTGCCCTATAGACTGGTAGAGACTGAGGCTTTCCGAAACCTGATGGCGGTGGCTGTCCCTCGGTACTTGGTCCCCAGCCGCCACTATTTTTCCCGATGTGCCGTTCCAGCCCTACACCAGCACGTGTCAGAGAACATCATCCGTGTCCTGACCAACGCGGTTAGTGATAAGGTCCACCTAACCACGGACACGTGGGCAAGTGCTGCCAGGCAGGGACACTATATCTCACTGACAGCACATTGGATTAACTTGGTGGAGGCTGGGACCGAGTCTGACCCTGGGGCCGCTCATGTACTGCCCACACCGAGGATTGCGGGGCCTACCTCGGTCATGGTTTCTCAGATGTACTATGACTCTTCCTCCAACCCCTCCTCCTCCTCCTCCGAATTACCATCCGTGGGCACGGTGCCTTCATTTGGTAGCTCTAGGCGCAGCAGCAGTGCCGTGGCTAAGCGCCAGCAGGCGGTGCTCAAACTGCTGAGCTTAGGTGACAAAAGGCACACCGCCCAAGAGCTGTTGCAGGGCATCACGGCACAGACCGATGTGTGGCTGGCACCGCTGAACCTCAAGCCAGGCATGGTTGTGTGTGACAACGGGCGTAACCTGGTGGCGGCTCTGCAACTCGGCAAACTGACACTTGTGCCATGCATGGCCCACGTGTTCAATCTCTTAGTTCAGTGGTTCCTCAAGACATACCCCAATCTGTCAGATTTGCTCACCAAGGTGCGCCGCATCTGTGCGCATTTCCGCAAGTCAACCACAGATGCTGCCACTCTCAGGGCAGCGCAGCGGCGCCTACAACTGCCAGCTCACCGACTGTTGTGCGACGTGCCCACGAGATGGAATTCGACATTAAACATGTTATCCAGAGTTTACCAGCAGCGCAGAGCGATTGTAGACTGCCAGATGTCAACTTCCACCAGAACTGTTAGTCAGGTCAGTCAGATTCCTCAAGTCTACAATGAGGAGTGGACGTGGATGTCTGATATCTGTCAGGTGTTGACCAACTTTGAGGAGTCAACACAGATGGTCAGCGGCGATGCCGCCATTATCAGCCTCACCATTCCGCTGCTTTGCCTGTTGAAAAACTCACTGCTCAGCATGAAGTCAGAAGCTTTGCGCTTGTCACAGGAGATGGGGGAAGAAGATACGTCGCTTGATAGCCAGAGCACCCTCCGGTCTGTTTCTTAGCGCGTATTGGAGGAGGGGGATGAGGATGAGGAGGAAGAGGAGGAGAATGTTGGTGAGACAGAAGAGGGTACCAGTGCTCAGTCCTTCTTAATTCTTGAGCGTCTATGGGCTGAGGAGGAGGAGTTGAGGAGGAGGAGGAAATGGAGAGTCAGGCCAGTGAGGAGAGGGAATTCTTGCGTGTTGGGACTCTGGCGCACATGGCAGACTTCATGTTAGGCTGCCTATCCCATGACCCTCGCGTTAGAAGCATTTTTTCAAACACCGATTACTGGGTGTTCACTCTCCTGGACCCACTGTACAAGCTGAACCTTTCCACTCTCATCCCTGTAGAGGAAAGGAGTATGAGAGTGAATCAATATCAACAGGCCCTGGTGCACAGGCTGAAACAATCCTTCCCATCTGACGTAGCGGCAGAGGGCATGGTTCTGTGGGCCAAGTAGCGGGGGAGAGCAGGCAGCTTGTCCGGCACTGGCAGGGGAATGCTTTCCAAGGCCTTTGCCAGTTTTATGTCACCCCAGTAAGACACTGTCACCTGTCCCCAGTCTAGGCAGAGTAGGGGGGAGCTGTACAGAAAGATGGTGAGGGAGTACCTAGCTGATCATACCAACGTCCGTAGCGATCACTCTGCTCCATACAATTACTGGGTTTCAAAGCTGGACATGTGGCCTGAACTGGCGCTGTACGCCTTGGAGGTGCTGGCCTGCCCTGCCGCTAGCGTGTTGTCAGAGCGGGTATTCAGTGCAGCTGGTGGCGTCATCACCAATAAGCGTACACGCCTGTCAACTGACAGCGCTGACAGGCTGACGCTTATTAAAATGAACAAAGCCTGGATTTCACCGGAATTCAAATCTCTGGGTGAAAGCAGCTAAAAAATAAAATTCCTTATGTATCCGATTCCTCTCCTCTACTCCTCCTCCTTCTCTACATTGCCAAACGCTGACCCAAAAGGAAATTTTTTAGAGGGCCAACTGGCACTCTTTTAAGACAATATTTCAGAAGGGCCACCTACAGGCCCTCTCTCCAATCAATTTTTCCGGAGCGTCAACTACAGACACTCTAAAATCATTTTTCAGGAGCGTCAACTACAGACACTCTAAAATAATTTTTCAGTATCGTCAACCACAGACACACAAAAAATTTTTTTTTCGGAGGGTCGACTTCAGACGCTCCAAAAAATTTTTTGGGAGGCTCACCTACAGCCATTTGACTGCAATCTCAGTCAGACAAAGGCATTGGTGGTGTCACCGCCATGCTGTGTCAGGCTAAATTTTTGGGTGGTTCACCTGCTACCTCAGTCTAACTCGGTCACTCTGAAGTCACAGCCATACAGGGCCACGCTAAATTTTTATGTGCTTCGCCTGCTCCCACAGTGTAAATCGGTCACTCTGTAGTCACAGCCATACAGGGCCACGATAAATTTTTTATGTGCTTCGCCTGCTCCTGCACTGTAACTCGGTCACTCTGTAGTCATAGCCATATAGGGCCTCGATAAATTTTTATGTGCTTCGCCTGCTACCGCATCCAAGCAGCCCCTGCTGTTTCCTGTCCATTTCCGTGGTGTTTCCATAATTTTCTGATGCTTCCTGAGTGCCCCCTCGCAGTAGATATGCCCCTTTAGTACCTCTTTACAATAGATATTCCCCTTTAGTTCCCCTCACAATAGATATGCACCCTCACACAAAAGATGCTTCCTTAATAAACCCTTCACAGTAGATAGGCCCCTTTCGTGCCCCCTCACAATAGATAAGCACCCTCACACAAGAGATGCTTCCTGAGTGCCCCCTCACAGTAGATATGCCCTTTTAGTACCCCTTCACAGTAGATTGACCCCTTTTGTGCCCACCACAATAGATATGCACCCTCACACAAAAGATCCTTCTTAGTACCTCTTCACTGTAGATAAGCCCCTTTAGTTCCCCTCACAATAGATATGGCCCTTTAGTACCACCTCAAGTCTTATGTTCTCAGTATAGATCTACCACCCCTACTCCGGTCTACACTTAAATCTGCCTCTCCCATTAACTGGGACTCCCTGCATATTACATATTTGGGTGTCAAATTTGGGCCGAACCCCTCGTCTCTCTTTTCGCTTAATTTTTCACCTTTACTTGACTCCATGTCTGCCCAACTCACTTCCCTTCAGCCAAGCCTGTTGTCATGGTTCGGCAGAAAGAACATTGTAACTGCTCTTAGTATACCGAGACTAACTTACCTCCAACAGGTTTTGCCTATTCCTATCCCAAAAACCTTCTACTCTACCCTTAAAAAACATATACGCACATTCATCTGGGCAAAGAAAAAAGCCAGACTGTCATATGATACGCTCAGCAGGCCCAAAACCGCTGGTGGTATTAATCTCCCAGACCCTGAGCTGTATGGGAGAGCAATACTCCTATCAAGAGTGGTCAGTTGGCTGGGTCAGCACCGGAACAGAGCTTGGGTAGACATTGAACAGCAAGATTTTGGTTGTAACTTTTTAAGTCTGTTGGTGGGAACTAAAAACCTCCCCCAATATTCCAAATTAGCCAACCCAATAATTAAAGCTACTTTAGAGACTTGACACTGGTTCCAATCAACTCCGCATGCTATTCCCCTGCCCTCTCCACTATTACAGATTAAGGATGCTGTGGCCTTAGCCCCTCCAGCCCTGAGAGAGAGTCTCCCACTTGCAATTAGGGATTCTACCCTGCCTCTCCTATCCTTGTTTGATGAAGAAGGTAAAGTTTTAGACAATTCTGTTATTACCAATATTCTTTCAGAGAACTTCTTCTCACAACCACTTCTTTCCTTTATGAAGGAACTGCTACTGCAACATGTTCCTAAACAAGCATTGCTTCGTCCTTTGACGTGGTTAGCGGGACTGATTGCAGAAAAGACCCCTCCTGTAAAACTTATTTCCAGGATATATCATAAACTACGCTCCCCAATACTTATGGCCAAACCGGCATTCATAAGCCTCTGGGAAAAAGATCTTGGATTGTCATTTTCTCAGTCAGAAATAGCCTCTCTCTTTATAACTCCCCATAAAGCCTCTAGATGCGTTAGGACACAGGAGAATGGTTACAAGCTGTTGACCAGATGGTATAAAACACCAGATGTTACCTGTCTATACAGTGCCTCAGGTTCGGATACTTGCTGGCGATGTTTAAGGGATAGGGGTTCCTTTTTTCACATCTGGTGGACATGCCCTACAGTTCAAAACTGGTGGGAAGAAATATTCAAGCTTTGTAATGCCACTTGTTCCTCCGCCATCCCAACATCTCCTCAGTTAGCTCTATTGGGTATCTCACCACCGTCCTTAAGTAAACCTCCTTCCCCTCTGTTTCTCTCATTATTGAGTGCTGCTCGCCTTCTTATTCCGCTTTATTGGCTGTCTATTGACCTACCTCATACTAATCAATGGATATGTAAGGTGGATCAAATATATAGACTTGAGGAGCTGGCTGCCTGGGAGAATCGTTCCATTGCTAAGTTCAGAGCCAGATGGAAGACGTGGGCGATCTTTCGGAATTTTGAGATTTAGCGGTGCTTGGACACCCAGCTTCCTGACTCTCTGTACAGATGAACCTGCCTTATGTAGATTACTGACATGCTCTAGGTGAATGATACTGCAAACAGTTGTGCTGCTGACCCTTATATCTGTGATTGTATTGTTTGTTCATTGTATGTTTTTGTTTTTATAAAATAAAAATATAAATTTATAAAAAAAAAAAGATCTCTCACGCTTCTCATGATAATCCTACTTTTCACACTTATAGAAACCTACACACCATTTATTGTCAGCAACTTGTTGACACTTTACAGTTAGCACTTACTCCAATCTCTTCCCTCTCCTGAGCAGACCTGGTTACCGATCATTACAATCATACCCTCAAAACCTCCCTAGATGAAGCAGCACCAGTATCAATCTAACCCTCCTAAAACAGAACATGGCAACCCTGGCACACACCTACAGAACTCTTTTGGAGAATATCAGCAGACTTCCTCCATTATACAATTGCCAAAACAACACTTTTCATTCCCTCCTAATCCCTAAAGTTCCAGAACCCGTCACTGACCTCTGCGCTGATGCCATGGCCACTTACTTCAGAGACAAGATGGGCACTCTTCTGGTATCTTTACCTCCTCTGTTATAACCCCACTACTAAAAAAAAAATCTCTTGACCCGACCTTTGCTGCTAACTACCGACCTGCTTCTAATCTCCCTTTCATTTCTAAAATCCTTGAACGTCTTGTCTACTCTTGCTTAATAAGCTATCTCTCTGCAAACTCTGTTTACAATCTGCCTTTGCCCTCTTCACTCTATAGAAACTGCCCTTACTAAAGTGTCTCTAAACAATCTCCTGACAGCAAAAACAAATGGTGATTATTCTCTACTAATTCTTCTGGATCTCTCTGCAGCGTTTGATACCATAGACCATAAACTGCTTCTCACCATGCTCCATTTAATTGGCCTTAAAGACACTACTCTCTTTTGGTTCTCTTCCTATCTCTTCTTCTGCTCCTTTAGTGTATCATTCGCTGGCTCTTCTTCTTCTCCTCTTCCTCTTGATGTTGATGTTCCTCAGAGCTCAGTACTAGGTCCTCTACTCTTTTACCTCTACACAGCCCCCATCGGACAGACTATCAGTAAATTTGGCTTTCGGTACCATCTCTATGCTGACGACACCCAACTATACACTTCATCCCCTGATATCACCCCTGCTTTACTCTAAAATACCAGTTATTGTCTGGCAGCTATCTCTAACATCATGTCCTGTCTAAATTGAACCTCTCAAAAACAGAACTTCTTGTCTTTCTCCCATTTACTAACCCACCTAAATCTAATATTTCAATTTCGGTCTGCAGCACTATCATAACTCCGATGCAACGTGCCCACTGACTTGGGGCCAGATTTGACTCAGATCTTTTCTTTGTTCCTCATATTAAATCACTTACACGCTCTTGTCATCTGCACCTCAAGAATATCACCAGAATCCGCCCTTTTCTTATGGTAGAAACAGCAAAAACTTGTTGTTGCCTTGATTCATTCTCATCTTGACTACTGCAACGCACTACTAATCGGTCTCCCTCTCACTAAACTCTCCCCCCTTCAGTCTGTTCTAAATGCTGCAGCCAGGCTCATCTATCCATCCAACCGCTACACTGATACTAGTCTGTGCCAGTCACTTCACTGGTTGCCATCCATCAAAGACTACAGTTCAAACTTCTCACCCTCACCCACATAGCTCTCCATAGTGCTGCACCTCCATACATCTTCTCCCTCATTTCCGTCTACCACCCTACTCATGCTCTCCATTCTGCCAATGATTAACATCCTCTATAATTTGTACCTCTCACTCCCATCTTCAAGACTTTTCTCGAGCTGCACTTATTCTCTGGAATACTCTGCCTGGAAATATTAGGTCAATTCACAACTTCTCCACTTTCAAACATGTCTAAAAACACATCTTTTCAGGCTTATCAAGCTTCCTAAAATGACTTTTCCCCAACTAAACCTCTTCCCCACCAACTCATCTGGCCTGAACTCGATCCTCTAAAAGTCCCAAACCCGAAGCAGTTCGGCCTTCAACAGTGCTTTTAGTTCAATAATGACTTGAATCCTACTTATCACAATCAACTACCTAATGTGCCACCCCCAATTCCTCATAGATTGTAAGCCTTTGCGAGCAGGGCCCTCACTCCTAGTGTTTCCGTTGTATATTAACCAGTTGCTTTTGTTTTGTACATAAACCCTATGAAATTGTAAAGCATTGCAGAATGTGGTGGCGCTATATATATATATATATATATATATATATATATATATATATATATTATCATCATTATTATCACTTCATCATTTTGCTGTGACTATAAATGGACATCCTCATTTTCTTTTCACCTTCTATATTTATGGATTATGTCATATGCAGCTCTTTTTATATCTTTATTTCTCAAACTATATATTATGGGGTTCATCATAGGGGTAAATACAGTGTAAAGCAGGGAGAGAATTTTACTTATAGTCAAGGTTTTCCCTTTACTCGGGACAACATACACAGTGAACATAGACCAGTAATATATGGAAACCACAATGAGGTGGGAGCTACAAGTGGAGAAGGCCTTCTGTCTACCAGTACTGGATGGGATCCTTATAATAGCAAGAACAATGTTAACATAAGAATAAATGATTATTACGGTCGGTATGAAAACAGATGGTATGCTAAGTAAGAAGATTTCTGTCTGGACAATAAAGGTGTCTGAACATGAAACCTCTAGCAAAGGTAGTAGATCACAGAAGAAATGGTCAATGATATTTGGTCCACAAAATGTCAACATCGATATTGTTATAACTTCAGTAAAAGCAATAGATAAACCAAGTAACATGGTGATGACGGCCAACTTTACACAACAAGCACTTGTCATAACAGAGGCGTAATGGAGGGGATTACAGATGGCCACATATCTGTCATAAGACATCACTGTGAGGAGAAGACATTCAAATTCTTCTGAGGCACAGAAAAAATTAAACTGAGTGATACAACCTATAACGGTCATGGCCCCCCCATTATTCAGTAGGATGTGAAGCATGTTGGGGACAACATCAGTGGGTAACAAGATGTCACTGATGGACAGATGTGAGATAAAGAAGTACATAGGAGTGTGGAGGTTCTTACTGGTGGACACCAGGGTGATGATCAGGAGGTTCCCACATATTGTCCCACAGTAAACCACCAGGAGAAGACAGAACAAGAAAATCCTTAATCTTTTACTGACTTGGAATCCTAAAAGGAAAAACTCACTGAATACAGTCAGATTGTTCTCCTGTATATAGAGCACAAAATAAAGCAACATGAATCATTTGCACAAAACGTGACCAAATAATGATCACAAGTAAAATAATAGGAAATAACTAAATTTAAATAATTCTAAATCAACAAGTCATAATCGTGGTTCTTGACTTGAAACCCTTTTCATACTATGCGCCTTCATTACCGACTCACAAAGGAAGCCTATTCACATCCACACTGAAAGCTGCATTATATGCTTCATCCAGTAGGAAGTGTGAAATTGCTGGAAATATCCGGGCATAAGTGGTGCTCTCTTGTTCACTTTAATGCTTTGTTCAAGAGCTAGGTGAGGGCCCTACCGACCTAACATTGGTGGCATATCCTAGCAATAAAGAAATTATTTGTCTCATTAGTCAGAATTCTTTACTTGTGAGGGACAGGTGAACAGCGCCCACCTGCCATATGACTATGTCAATCTTCTGCCTGTGCTGCTGCTGAACCTCAAATTCAGCTTTGGTGGGAGCTACTGCACATGCGCTGTTACCTGGAATTTCCACCGTGTGTGCGCAGTGGCTGTTTCCGAAGCCGATTTTGAGCTCTGGCAGTGCTGCAGATAGGGTACTCACAGGATCAGGGCTAGATGTCCACTTTTGTCAATCATACAGCAGGTGGGCACTTCTTCACCAGTCTGGCTCCGCTCTATAGTAGGTGATCTATATACAGATACAGGAGAGATAAATCTGACAATGAGCTTTGTTTGAACTGTACTACTTAGTACTTACTGAAGGGCTAGTCTCGTATAGTACCATATTTTAGGATTTTTTCTGTAAGGTTTGGGACAATTCCTACACTTTCCACATGCACAGATATAACCTAAATTATAAAATTAGAATAATTAGATTCCACCTTTTATTGGAGCCTATACATTTTCAGAAAGTATATACTGGGCAAATTGTGAAAATGCTAACTTGCAATTGTCCCTCATTGGCGCCTTCATGCCGTTTTGCATCTAAAGTGTCATGTTTTGTTAAAAAAAAACACAAACAAATCATATTTGTGGCTTAAAGCTGAGCCTAGCAGAACCTGAGACACTTCCTAAAAAGTAAGGGTTAAGATGTGCAGAATGCGTTCATGTCCCTTACGTCTACAGTAAGTCTACTGGCCATGGACAACTTTTGTGTCTCTGCTTTTGGAGAATGATTTATCTTTATTAGATAAGTGGTCAAAACAATGGAAACTGCAGTTCAATGTTTCCAAATGTAAAATAATGCAATTGGGGAGAAGAAATCCTCTATCTGAGTATCGTATTGGCAGTTCTGTGCTAACAAAGACCTCAGAAGAGAAGGATTTGGGGGTAGTCATCTCTGACAGCCTCAAAATGAGTAACCAATGCAGCCAGGCAGTAGGGAAAGCAAATCGTATGCTTGGCTGCATAGCTAAAGGTATAACAAGCAGAAAGAGGGAGATTGTGATCAGTTCTGGAGACCTCACCTGCAAAAGGATATTGGGTCCAAAGAAGAGCTACAAAAATGGCGGAAGGTCTAAAGCATAGAACTTATCAAGAAAGACTCCGAGTTCTTAATATGTATAGTCTGGAGGAAAGAAGAGAAGGGGGGACATGACTGAGACCTTTAAATATGTTAAAGGACTGAATAAAGTTCAGGAGGGAAGGGTTATTAATAAGAAACAGAACACAAGAACAAGGGGGCACAATCTGAGGTTATTTGGGGGACAAATCAAGAACAACATTAGAAAGTGGAGTCATTGGCAGGCCGCAGAGGGGGTAGATAACAGTAACACATATTGACCTGAGTCGATTTTTCTTGTTCCTCGTCTCTTACTCCTGTACAGTATGTCTGAGATTTGCAATTATTATGGATGATGCACTTGATCACACTTAGCAGATTCATTGCAGAAATCTCAGTGGCTGTTCTATACAGAACATCTTGGAAACAGAGACATTTCTGCCCTGGACCTGACAAGTGTGATCATATGTCCTTATAGTGGTGAGATGCAGGAGCCTGAACTGAGCTGAAGTAACTTGTGGATGTATCTCCTTCAAACATCGTCCTCAACTTTTATATATGTTCTAGAAATGAGAAAGGAATCACAATCACAATGTAATATCCCCAGGACTCACAGCTGGAAAGGTCATGGTCCTGCAGAAAACAATAAAATAAAAAAGGAACGTTCCTCTAAATTTTTGGTAGAATTAATCTCAGCTTTGTTCACAGAAAAATTCTGGAGGTTTCTAGTTTCTATACCAGGCGATGTGTTTAGTTTGCATGCATGAGTTTTCACAATACAGCCCTTGATATGTCACAAAGTATGAGCCGTCCGAGGACTGGCTGTATGTACAGTATATATATACTGTGCCTAGCATGATGACAGAGCTGTATACTATTGCGATGGGATTTATTTGTGCCGTTACCTCATGTGTCTCTTGGGTTCTATACTACTGTGTAATATAAACTGAAAATGTATTAAAAGATTATTTTAATATGTTCCTATCAATAGGTGTAAATTAAAAGTAAATATCTGTAACCTTACTGTGTCAACTTACAATTTATTTTCTATGGCATCTTAACATTTTCCCCATATATGTCTCAATGTAAATAGAGATGATCTAATTGATTCTGTTGCACATTTACAAAAAAATGGGGTTTCTTTCAATTTAGAAGTTTTTGGGATTCGTCCAACTCAATACGACACTCAAAGTGGTGGGCTTGCCCATAATGCTGTGCAGTCAGCCTCTGTCAATGATGAGGGACTACTACAGTAATGTCCAAGGATGTGTTATAGCCTATTATAGTTATTGGCATTACTTGGCGCTCTATAGTTACATTACTGGGGGCAGGGGGGCTTTGCTGTGGCCGCTATAGGGACTTTACTGGGGGCTCTATAGGGACATTTCTGGGGGCTCTATAGGGACATTACTGGGGGCAGGGGGGGTTACTGTGACCATTATGGGGACATTACTGGGGAGCATTGCTTCGGCCACTCTAGGGACATTACTTGGACAGAGGGGCATTACTGGGGGCGCTAAAGGGACATTGCTAGGGGCATTACAGGGAGCATTATTATTACTGAGGGCACTGTGGAGGCATTATCATTATTGGGGGAATTATAAGTGGCACTTTGTTGTTGCTGGGGGCAGGCATTATTGTCACTGGTGGTACTATAGGGGACATTATTATTTTTACAGTATGTTATTTGGGGGCATTGGGGAGGACAGCAGGTTCAGTATTGGAGTAGCAGCAGGATGACAATGTTGGGGCACCATGGTGGGGAGGATGATGGAAATTTGAGGACTCTAAGATGTCTGTTTGTGAAACTCTGCAGAGATGGAACACGGCTAGAAGATGTCATCATGTGTTATCTGGTCCTAATGGAGAAGATGAGGAAAGAGAATGTCTACATCAGAGGAGACAGCACTGGATGTGAGAGGTATGGGCCGCTGTATTCCCCTATATGTATGGTACCGCTGAAAGACCAGTCAGAATACTGATGGTAGGACTGGCTCTCTGATGTTTTAACTCCCCGCCCACTCATGTTGGTCCCACCTTCTCTCAATCTAGGACTGCCTACAACATAGGGCCACTTTTATTCTTTTTTCCAGGGCCACTTTTAATTTCCAATCCACCCCTGGTTATAGGAACCATATAAGATTCTCGCCAGGATATGCCATTCTTTGCTGAGCTTGTAGATTGGAGGGATAGAACATCTGCTGGAGGGAAGAGAACTTAAATTTTCATTTCACTTTGAAAAACTTTTGACATGTAATAGCGACATATCAAAAGTATTGATCGGCGAGGGTCTGAGTGCTGATACCCCTGCTGATCAATAGAACAAGGATAGAGAAGTACTCATGTAGCACGCTCACTCTGCTCACTAGACAGACTCAACAGAAAGTCTGAGGGCCTGTCTGGATTCCATTTCTGCAGTGAGGAGAGAGTTTTCTGTATGGGAGCGCTTCTCTCTCCTTGTTCTAGTGATCATTGCTTCACAGAAACAGTTTTAGAAACAGGAGTTAATGTGTCATATTGTGTAACTTATTCAGGCAACCTCAGGGAGGCAGGTAGTGGCAGTCATTTGTCAGACTGCTAATGCTAGTGTACAATATTTAAATCTATAGTACTCAATGTATTGTTGATGGAAGTTAACCCAGTCTTCTTCACATAAGTCACAATCACAGACAGGTTTTCTCAGGGAATCTTGCAACCACGA
Organism: Rhinella marina; assembly: GCA_900303285.1. NCBI lineage: Eukaryota > Metazoa > Chordata > Amphibia > Anura > Bufonidae > Rhinella > Rhinella marina. Next base: position 55,548 of record ONZH01000687.1, on the reverse strand, counting down.
CATTATTTAAAGTTGCAGGCAGCATTTAAAGCTATACAACCTTTCAAAGCTTAGTGAAGAAATGAGTGGATCACAGACTAGTGTGCCTGACATATGGGTGTCACTGTCATCAACGGTATATTGTAGTGGATTCACTCTGTCCAATTGACCATATTTTATTATAAATATCTCCAAATTTAATTAAAATGTTCAGTTGATCACAGATTAGAATGTATGACATATTTGTGGGCATCATATTTAGAGACTGAATTCTATAGTTTATTTAAAAAATTCAGTTTATGTACAGACTAGTGTGGCTGACATATTGGTGTGTGTGCGTCACAGTTACCGACTGTATCCAACTGGCCTTTAAAAAAAGAAATAGTTTATTAAGAAAAATTCAGCCAACCTGAAATATTTTTCTGTGTCACTTCATGTTGTACTGGACAGACTGTGCGACTTCTGATTGTTTTCCTCCGTAAGTATTGTGTTAAAAATGAAATGTCTGGTAAAAGTGGCAATAAATGAGGTAATATAAAATGAAACACCAATCAGCCAGTGAGAATATCGGTGGCTGTAGGGCGTGTAGTAGCAGCAGCACTGTCGGCACCAGCCACAGTTGTCCTTTGCCTCCGTTAGTCAACAACATATTATTCGGTAAGAAGCAGGTGACATTGAGAACTGGATGACTAACTCATCTTCTCAGACAGTCATAGAAGGATGATATATAACCATCTTGGTGGTTGGGGCACTGGTAGATGCAGTGATAGTGGCACTAGGGGATAATATAGCGGCAAGAATCATAAGGGGACAAACATCTCAAGTCTTATCTGAGTCTGTGAACAATATTGGGGATAATTATTAGATTTAGTACCCCTTCATAGTGAATATGCAGCCTTAGCCCCCCCACACACACATCAGATATACCCCTTTAATGTCCCCTCACAGTAGATATGCTCCATTAGTTTCATCTAACAGTAGATATGCCCTTAGGGCCCCCTCACGGTGCAAAATGAGACTGCTAGAACACATTGTAAGAGCACAGATGGCGAGATATTATTAAAAAGTAGGAGCACAGTAGGGGGCATTATAAATACTAGAGATGAGCGAATCAAAGTTGATGAAGTGGAATTCGATCCAAATTTCAGGAAAAATTTGATTCGCACGAAAGTTGAATTTCCTCGCGCTTCGTGGTATCAAAACACATTTTTTCCTAAAATGGATGTTGCACGTGTTTGAACATGGAGATAAGAGCTCTGGGAACCTGGGATCACCCATAATCCCATGCATGCAGCCAACCAGCAGCCAGCCAGCCCCTGTGATGTCACAGCCCTATAAATACCCTCAGCCATCTTGGTTGCTGCCATTTTCCAGTGTACTTAGTGCAGGGAGTGATGTCAGCAGGCGCTGGGGACAGTGCTAGGAAAGACTTCATTGTGCTGAAAAATCGATTCAGGGAAAGATTATTTATGGTATAGGGAAAGAATAGGGAGGCATCATCTACACTATAAAAGGAGAACAGGGTGCAAAAGGAGAGTGTACAGTCTGAGTAATAGGAGCGATTCTATTGCACCTTGCTGCACTAATTCGGGATCCAAATTGCACTATATGATAGCTCAGTAATCCCAGCTAACCTTGCTAGTTATTGGGGTGAAAGTGCTGTGATAAAACCAGTTTTGGGGTGTATTAATAGGAAATCTAAGTACTTCTTATTAGCCGTTTCTGCAGTGAACAGTGGCGCCTCCAGGTGTGAATGCGCTCTTAGCTTATCTTGAGTAGCATTCTTGTGCACTTTTGCTCTTCCTATCAAATTGAGCGCCTTGATTGCGTGGTACATATAGGTGTGTTTGCTCCTCCTCTCATTGGTTGCTGTATGCACATAGAGGTTACTAGGAGCAACACACCTATATGTGCAGTGTCCATGCTCCTAGATATAGATGCCCAACGGCATAGTTAGGTTTAGCGTAGGACCTGCCTGACCTGAGACCACCGTGACGCTGGGTAGGTGGGCACAGATGTGTTTTGATCAAAATATATTGGCTAAGAGTCTCAGATTTTATCATATCAGAATGAGGTCTTAGTTTATACAGTATATATTGTTTGCATCTATTTTTGTGCACTAAAACCCTTTTTCTGTGATTTACTTTGATATATGTAGCCACTGACATCCGCATTCATTATCACATCATGCAGGATGTTTTTTATCCTTTTTTATCCTTTTGTTTCTGTGAGTTTTACATTATTATACAGCCATTTTTGTGGTGTATTTATAGGAAATATAAATACGTCCATTCACCATTCTGTGTTTTTTTGGGGGATACAGCCTGTTCTGGGGTGTACTAATAGGAAATCTAAGTGCATCTATTAGCTGTTCTGTGGTGAAATTGTTTTGGGATACAGCCTGCTTTGCACAAATTGCCCGGTGAATGTTGAGTTTCTTCCGGAGGGACTGACAAATCGTCTATTAGTCGTTCTGTGGTGAAATTTTTTTGGGATACAGCCTGTTTTGGGGTGTATTTATATGAAATGTAAGTATGTCTATTAGCCATTCTGCAGTGAACGTGCATTGGGGTGTATTAATTTACTTTAATTTAATTCATTAATTTTACAGTATATCAGACAGGCAGGTGACAGGCCCTTCAAAGGGTACGGGCAGTGGGCAAAATGTTTCTGGCGCAGGCAGAAGTAGCAGCAGAAGAAGGGGAGGTGGCAGCAGGAGTCACAGAGACAGGCCTGAGCTCCTGGTGTCATCTAGCGATTGTGTCTTGACCAGCAACCTAGCGGTGCTTGAATGATTACTCTGTCTTCGACTTTGTCGCAAGTGACATCAGACACCCCCAGCCAAGAGTGCATGGTTTCCTCTGCGACATTTAGTTGGCATGGCTCGGGAGCAGGCCCTGTGCCCCACCTGTCCTGAACCTTCCTCTTTCATTTTCAATTCCCTCAGCTTAAGAAGTATTATATGCTGACGGCTGGGATAGACTTTTCAGCGAGGAGGAGCTTCTAGATCTGGAGGAGAGATGCGCCACTTCATCCGGTAGGCGGGCAAATAGTGATGATGAGAGTCGCATGGCAGCTGCTGTTGCAAGCGGTCAGGCTCCTGGCTCTGAGACCATTGAGGGGGACATCAGTGACGTGCAGACAGTAGTGGATGATGATGTAGCCAATTGCACTTAGGAGCCAGGTGAACAAGGGGCTTCATCATCATCAGGAGAAGAGGGTGGCAGCTTGTGCGTGAGGCATTGGCTAATCCTGCAGGGTGGTAGCGTGGCCGTGAGTTAGCAGGGTGGCAGCAGTGTGAGGTCGGGAGCCAAATGTGCCTGGGGTAGACAACCCGCTTCGCAGGAGCCTACCTGCAGTGCAGGGCTTCACAGAGGCATCGGTAGGAGGCAGTCAGTGCAGAGTGTTGGGGGGAAAATGACATACTCGGCGGTGTGGCAGCTTTTCTTCAAGCCGCCATGACCATTTGCTGAATCTGTGGGCAGAAGGTGAAGTGTGGCCAGGTTGCCAATGTTGGCACCACGGTCCTACGTCAACACATGCGGCATCACCATAGAGTGGCCTACGTAAACCGTGGCTCTGATGTAGTAGTGCAGCCTGCCGCAGCAACTTCTGCATCAACCAGTGGCCCGCACCCCTTTTCTTGCAGTAAAGGCTCCACCACCTCAGCCGAAGGGAGCTGTCTGTCCTTCCCATCATCTACTGGTCCTGATGCTCCTGCTCCTCCTACTCCCTGTCAGTCACTTATTCAGCAATCGATCACCGAAGTGATTGCAAAAAGACAGCAGTATGCATGCACTCATCCAACGGCACAGAAGCTGAATGTGTTCCTGGCCAAGTTGCTGGTGCTGCAGTCCCTCTTTTTCCAAGTGGTGAACTCTGCACCTTTCAGAGAACTGATGGCTTGTGCCGAGCCAAGTTGGAGAGTCCCAAGCCATCATTTCTTTGCCAAAAAGGCAGTACCAGCCCCACACACATATGTAGAACAGATAGTGGGCCAGTCCTTAAGTGTTTGGAGCTATAACTAAGGTTAAGGACAATATATGTCCTTTACAGCCCACTGGGTTAATGTGGTTCCTGCCTAGCCACACCAGCAACTTGGCCAGGTGATGCCACTTCCGCCTCCATGTTCTCACGCCGTTGGTCCTATGACAATGTCCTTCTCTGTCTCCTTATCCTCCACCATGTCCTCAGCCTCTACTGCAGGGACAATTCACAGTGCCCCACCAGCATACCACATGTGCAGGGCACGGCGGTGTCACACTGTTCTGCACCTAGTTTGCCTGGGTAAAAGGAGTCACACAGGTGAGGAACTGCTCCACGTCCTTCATCTTCAGAAATCGAATCCTGGCTTTCTCTGCGAAAGCTCAAAATCAGAACCATGGTGACCGACAACAGGAAGAACATGGTGTCAGCGCTGCATCAAGGAGGGCTGTGACATGTGCCCTGCATGGTGCACTTGTTTAATCTGGTTGTCAAGCGGTTCCTGAAGTCTTCTACCCATCTGCAAGACATCCTAAAAATTGCCAGGAAAATTTGCATGCGCTTTAGCCACTCGTATACCGCCAAACACACCCTCCTTGAGATACAGTGGCAAATTGGCATTCCCCCAACATCGGCTGATATGCAACATTTCCACCTGTTGGAACTCCACCCTTCATATGTTGGGCCTACTATATGAACAGAGAAAGGCCATAAATGATTTCTTGATGATACAGGCGGACAGTAGTCCCATGTGTAACTTCGATGTTAGCCAGTGGCAGCTCATGTGTGACACTTGCCGCTTGCTCAGGCTCTTTGAGGAGGCCACTTTATTTGTCAGTCATCAGGACTACAGGATGAACAACATCATTCCACTGCTTCATGTCCTGGAACAGATTTTTCTAAATCTGGCTGGCCAGGGGACAGGAGACGTGGTAAATACATCTCACGGCCACATGAGCCCTGTGGGGGCTGAACTAGAGAAGGAGGACATTAGAGCACAAGCAATGCGTAGAGAAATGGGTGGTTTTTCCACACAGATGACAGGAGTGGAAAAGCTGGAGCAGCCAGAGGAGCTACAGGGCAATGAAGAAGACGAGGCAGATGACCCAGACACACCATAGCAGTATGCAGTGGAGATGGAGGCAGGGAGTCCCTCCAAGTCACTTTCGTAAATGGCACAATGCATTCTCAGTTGCTTGCGTAGTGACAGCCGAATTGTCACCATTCAGCAGAGGGATAACTACTGGCTCTCCACCATGTTAGAATCTCGCTACCAGTCCAAAATTGGGGCGGCCTTTTACCACCCGGTGAGAGGGAGTAAAAACTGGACTACTATCGAGACATCCTATGTAGTCAGTTGGCCGCTGCCTATGTGCACCATCGTCCATCCTCATGAAGGTCTGACTGTGGGGCCCTCTGCACTCATGTTCCTCTGCCATAGCTGCATGGAGGGACACAGTACCAGCTCCATCAGCAGCAACTTGTCTAGAGTCTCTGATGAGCAGATTTCTTCACCCGCCTAGTAAAGAAACTACTCACCAGCAACAGCTAGATATGGAGCAGAACCTAAACCAGCAGATGGTGGCACAATTGGACTGCACCTTGCCACCACAAACTTGATTTGTGGCCGAAACAGGCCGAGTTTGCCATTGACAAGCTTTCCTACCCGGCCAGTAGTGTGGCATCAAAGTGAGTGTTTAGTGCGGTGGGGGGTCATAGTTACACCAAGGAGAACCAAGGAGAGACTGACCTTTGCGAAGATGAATCAGGTGTGGATCAGCCAGGATGCATCAGACTAGATGATCCATGGTGCCACACCTAAACAGTGAAAAGTTTGATTTTATTGTAAAAAAAAAAATTGGGGAAAACGTAAAATATGATGAAATAACACCCATATTAACCCACACGAACCTTTTTAACTTTTGTAACCCTAGCAGTGACATTCTGACCCTGATAACTTTTTTATAGTTACGCTATGTCTATGGAGATGTGTGGGGGCTCAATTTTTGTGGGGCGATCTGTTGTTTTTGACAATACCATTTTGGGGTGTGTATGACTTGATCACTTTTTATTTAATTTTCTTGGGAGATAAAGTGATGAAAACAATATGAATCGGCCTTTTTTAATGTTTTTCTGTTACACCATTCACCATATGGGCTAACATTTTAAAGTATTTCAATAGTATAGGCGTTTTCGCATGCGACAATGCCCATAATGCTATTTTTTTGTTTCTTTTTATTTTGGGGAATTGGGGTGATTTTAAGGTTTTTTGTATTTTTAAAACTTTTTTTTTCCCTTTTTGTTAAGTCCCCCTACTGGACCACAACTTGCAATCTTCAGATGTAAATTTCTCTATTAGTCTGTATATAAATCACTATATCACAGTTCAGTGCTGCCATCTAGTGGCCTGAACTGGGATATACTGACAATGAGCCTGGAGGCCTAATACAGGCTGTGGCTTATTTAGGGCCCTTGCAGACGAGCATGAGACTCGGACGTCTCCCGCATCGTGTGCCCTGTACTAAACTCCCGGCACTGAACGAGGTTACAAAGCATAATGCTGACAGTGTTATCCAACACATTCCAGAACTGTAAGGGTTACATAGCATCATAAATCAGTATAATGCTTTGTAACCCCGTTCAATGCCGGGAGTTCAGTACAAGGCAAACGATGCGGGAGACGTCCAGGTCTCACGCTCGTCTGCAAGGGCCCTTATAGAACAGGGTGCTTTCCCAGATCTCTGCTGGGGAAAAGCTCGCCTGAAGAGGAATCCCACGCTTCCAGTTTTTAACACTCTCAGATTCCGTGAGTGAGGGGAAATCATTTCTGCGAGGGGAGGGGGCATGTGGCGTATTCTGGGGCCATGAGGATGAAGAACTATGTGAGGAGCCAGAATCGACAGAATGTAACTGTGTTGGTAGCACATTATTACAATATTTGGGGCCCCACTTTTGATTTTGCCCAGGGCCACATTTTGTCTAAAACCGGCCGTGACTCTCAGCAGTCAGGAAATAGTTTGTTAAGGCAATATGTCACAAATAAATTCGGATCAAATCAAATCTTTTTGTAAAATTCGCCCACTCTGTGACTGGGCCACTGTGTTGACTACTAATGTGATTCCTCATGCGATTCCCACCTTCACCACTCTGTGACTGGGCAACGGTGTTGATGACTCATGCGATTTCTCATGCGATTCCCATCCTCACCACTCTGTGACTGTGTTGACTCCTCATGCAATTCCTAACCTCACCACTCTGTGACTGGGTCACTGTGTTGACTCCTCATGCTGTTCCCACCCCTCCATTCGGTCATGGGGGTACTACTTGTTTCATCGTGTAACAGAATAGGTTCTGTAGAAATCTATGTGGAATAAGCTGAAGACGGTGTAAAAGGAGTGTGATTCTTCTTAACGCTAACATTGACCTTTAAGGCTGAGTTCACATTTGAGTTATTTGGTCAGTTTTGGCCCTGTAACGTGAAGTGTGAAGTGATTCTAACTACAATGCCTATCATCTGCATGTCATACTGACTCACAGTACTGTTTCACTAGCACAGTGGACTCCCTATGCGTGTTTCTGCAATGCACACTACTAGGCAGGCTCTCAGCAGTCAGGAAATAGCTGTTTTTTAAGGCGATACGTCACAAATAAATTCGGATCAAATCAAATCTTTTTGTAAAATTTGACGAACTGACTGAATCGAATTTCTGAGAAATTCACTTGTCTCTAATTGAAACATCGGTGGCCCACGGCTGCTACTCCTCTGCTCACCTACTCAGCAAAGATCCACTGTCCTCTCTACCCTACTCCCCAGTGGGTAGGTCCATGTTTGCTATGTTTATCTGCCTGTGTACTGACTACTGCTAGCTTCCTGGATATTGACCCTCTGCTGCATGACATGACCTCTGCCTGATCTCCAATTTGATCTTGAGATACCTGTCCTGACCTCTGACTGTTTATCAGATTGGTTTTGCCGAATTCCTTGGTGCTTCATACCGGTTTCTTTTGACTCACATGGTAATTATATTGTGTGGGAGAAAAAGGGAGATATTTATACAAAGAAGGCATTATATGGAGGGCCACAAAAGAGGGACATTACAACAACGTGGTAGCATAAAGGGGACATTATTACAATGTTTGGGCACAAAAGGGAACTTTATATTGAGAGACATTGTTATATTTTGAGGGCATGAAAGGGAGATATTATCACAATGTGGAATCACAAAGGGGGGCATTATATTGTTGGGGTAGTGTTGTTTAGTGGTCACTCAGAGAACACCACTAATGTTTGGGAAGTGTAGAGACTATTACTGTTTGTGGAGTGCTACGACTCTGTGAGGGGGGGTTGTGTTAAATCTCTGGGGCACCAGACAATAGTTATTACCAACTTGGACTCTAGGGTAGCCCAGGCCCAAAATTTGCCCTGAGACCCCTATAACTCTAGTTATGCCCCTTTCTAAATAACTATGAAAACGTGTAAACTGGCATCTCACCATTTTTCTATTTGCTGTGACTATGAATGGACATCCTCATTTTCTTTTCACCTTGTATATTTATGGATTATGTCATATGCAGCTCTTTTTATATCTTTATTTCTCAAACTATATATTATGGGGTTCATCATAGGGGTAAATACAGTGTAAAGCAGGGAGAGGATTTTACTTATAGTCAAGGTTTTCCCTTTACTCGGGACAACATACACACTGAACATAGACCAGTAAAATATGGAGACCACAGTGAGGTGGGAGCTACAGGTGGAGAAGGCCTTCTGTCTTCCAGTACTGGATGGGATCCTTATAATAGCAAGAACAATGTTAACATAAGAATAAATTATTATTACGGTCGGTATGAAAACAGATGGTATGCTAAGTAAGAAGATTTCTGTCTGGACAATAAAGGTGTCTGAACATGAAACGTCTAGCAAAGGTAGTAGATCACAGAAGAAATGGTCAATGATATTTGGTCCACAAAATGTCAGCATCGATATTGTTATAACTTCAGTAAAAGCCATAGATAAACCAAGTAACATGGTGATGACGGCCAACTTTACACAACAGACACTTGTCATAACAGAGGCGTAATGGAGGGGATTACAGATGGCCACATATCTGTCATAAGACATCACTGTGAGGAGAAGACATTCAAATTCTTCTGAGGCACAGAAAAAATAAAACTGAGTCATACAACCAATAATGGTAATGGTCCCTCCATTATTCAGTAGGATGTGGAGCAGGTTGGGGACAACATCAGTGGGTAGCAAGATGTCACTGATGGCCAGTTGTGAGATGAAGAAGTACATTGGAGTGTGGAGGTTCTTACTGGTGGACACCAGGGTGATGATCAGGAGGTTCCCACATATTGTCCCACAGTAAACCACCAGGAGAAGACAGAACAGGAAAATTCTTAAACTTTTACTGACTTGGAATCCTAAAAGGAAAAACTCACTGAATGCAGTCAGATTGTTCTCCTGTGAATAGAACACAAAATAAAGCAACATGAATCACTGGTACAAAACATGACCGAATAATGATCACAAGTAAAATAATAGAAAATAACTACATTTAAATAATTCTGGATCAACAAGTCATAATTGTGGTTCTTGACTTGGAAACCATTTCATACTATGCACCTTCATCTGGATTCTTACTTATATTACACCTAGGGTTTATAAACTATCACATACAAATTGCATTGATTGTCTGTTTTTAAGATAGGAGTAGGACATTAGTTTTTGATCAGTACAGTCATGGCCAAAAGTTTTGAGAATGATACAAATATTAATTTTTACAAAGTCTACTGCTTCAGTTTTTATAATGGCAATTTGCATATACTCCAGAATGTTATAAAGAGTGATCAGCTTAACAGCAATTACTTGCAAAGTCAATATTTGCCTAGAAAATGAACTTTATCCCCCAAAACACATTTCAACATCATTGCAGCCCTGCCCTAAAAGGACCAGCTAACATCGTTTCAGTGATTGCTCCATTAACACAGGTGTGGGTGTTGATGAGGACAGGGCTGGAGATCAATCTGTCATGATTAAGTAAGAATGACACCACTGGACACTTTAAAAGGAGGCTGGTGCTTGGCATCATTGTTTCTCTTCTGTTAACCATGGTTATCTCTAAAGAAACACATGCAGTCATCATTGCACTGCACAAAAATGGCCTAACAGGGAAGAGTATCGCAGCTAGAAAGATTGCACCTCAGTCAACAATCTATCACATCATCAAGAACTTCAAGGAGAGAGGTTCCATTGTTACCAAAAAGGCTCCAGGGCGCCCAAGAAAGACCAGCAAGCGCCAGGACCGTCTCTTAAAAGTGTTTCAGCTGTGGGATCGGGCTACCAGCAGTGCAGAGCTTGCTCAGGAATGGCAGCAGACAGGTGTGAGTGCATCTGCACGCACTGTGAGGCGGAGACTCTTGGAGCAAGGCCTGGTCTCAAGGAGGGCAGCAGAGAAGCCACTTCTCTCCAGAAAAAACATCAGGGACAGACTGATATTCTTCAAAAGGTACAGGGAGTGGACTGCTGAGGACTGGGGTAAAGTCATTTTCTCTGATGAATCCCCTTTCCGATTGTTTGGGACATCTGGAAAACAGCTTATTCGGAGAAGACAAGGTGAGCGCTACCACCAGTCTTGTCTCATGCGAACTGTAAAGCATCCTGAAACCATTCATGTGTGGGGTTGCTTCTCAGCCAAGTGAATCGGCTCTCTCACAGTCTTGCCTAAAAACACAGCCATGAATAAAGAATGGTACCAGAATGTCCTCCGAGAGCAACTTCTCCCAACCGTCCAAGAGCAGTTTGGCGATCAACAATGCCTTTTCCAGCATGATGGAGCACCTTGCCATAAAGCAAAGGTGATAACTAAATGGCTCAGGGAACAAAACATAGAGATTTTGGGTCCATGGCCTGGAAACTCCCCAGATCTTAATCCCATTGAGAACTTGTGGTCAATCATCAAGAGACGGGTGGACAAAGAAAAACCTACAAATTCTGACAAAATGCCAGCATTGATTGTGCAAGAATGGACTGCTATCAGTCAGGATTTGGTCAGAAGTTGATTGAGAGCATGCCAGGGAGAATTGCAGAGGTCCTGAAGAAGAAGGGTAAACACTGCAAATATTGACTTGCTGCATTAACTCATTCTGACTGTCAATATAAGCTTTTGTTACTCATAATATGATTGCAATTATATTTCTGTATGTGATAAAAACATCTGACAAACACACATAAAGACCAGAGGGCAGCAGATCATGTGAAAATATAATATTTGTGTCATTCTCAAAACTTTTGGCCATGACTGTAGAGTCCAAACTCAGGATGGGACCTCAATGCATTCCTACTTTGATTACACAGACACAGGAAATTGGCCATATGGACAGATTTGACCGTTGCTGCATCTTAGAACTATTCAAGGACAAGGCACAGACACATTAAAGTGGATGTCTCATTGCCACTCCAACATTGTTGGCATATCGCTAGGAAGTCCTATGGAAATGAATAAAGACAGTGGCGTAGCTATAGCGGTCACAGAGGCAAGTTCCCTACCTTGCCACTTGCAGGGCCGCACCGCCAATTAGGCAAGCTGCAGCGCGGCCCTGCGCATAGTTGGGGGGTAACGGCGGCATGGCAGAGGGAGATGAGCGCTTCCATTGTGGAAGCGCTTATCTCCATAGTCATCTGTGGAGAAGTCTGTGCTGCGGGGCAGGGGAGGGAGAGGCGTCTCCCCTGCCCGTTCCTCTGATAGGCTTTTGGCCATATGGAGAAGTCCCAGTACAATGTAAATAATGAAGAAGGCAATTGGATAGATGATATATCTGTAAATGTCCAAACCTTTTAAGTGTCCATCTTAACTGCTGGATTACAGAGATACAGCTCTGATAGTTAAGAACCAGTCACTGTATGTAGGTGAGCATTCATTTTGAAAAGGCCAACATCTTGTAAGCCAACATCTTAATTCATACAGGAAAGTTTCTGCCTCATGTTTCCAGGTCTATAGATATGGAAATGTGGGGAGAAAAGCAGCGCCTTCCTGATGGAACCAAGATCCTTTTTCAACACAAACATTGTTTTACTACCTCAGGAGGAACCATGTCATTGAGATGACCTAATCTTAATGGCATGATCTGTTTTTTTCAACAAAATTAAAGAACTGAAGAAACATCCTCGGAGACTGGTGATTCCATAATTTTTACCCGGGGTTGTATGTATATTATACGCTAAGAGGATCGTTTACCAACACCATTCTGATCTATTAAGTTACATTTTGTATCTTTACATTTAATGTGCCAATTATAGGTAGGACAATGTGATAAACAAATCAATTTATAACTTCCCATGTGTATTGTGTCCTGGTGACATACTTCTGCCGTCTCTTTTCTGCATTGGTTCAGTGGGGGGGGGGGGGGTTACATCTGGTCCCCTCCTGATTTTTCACCTATATGTATTTTGTTTCATTGAAATCTTTTGATATATTTTATATAGTATTTTCTGCTTACTTACTTTGGGCTATTAGTTTGATCTATTATAGGAGTGTTCTAGCTTTATTACTAGGCCCCTTAATAATTCTCTATTATTGTCTGAGGTATTGTTTGGCTACATGTTCACACTTAGCAGATTCATTGCAGAAATCTCAGTGGCTGTTCTATACAGAACATCTAGGAAACAGAGACATTTCTGCCCTGGACCTGACAAGTGTGATCATATGTCCTTATAGTGGTGAGATGCAGGAGCCTGAACTGAGCTGAAGTAACTTGTGGATGTATCTCCTTCATACATCGTCCTCATCTTTTATATATGTTCTAGAAATGAGAAAGGAATCACAATGTAATATCCCCAGTACTCACAGCTGGTAAGGTCATGGTCCTGCAGAAAACAATAAAATAAAAAAGGAACGTTCCTCTAAATCTTTGGTAGAATTAATCTCAGCTTTGTTCACAGACAAATTCTGGTGGTTTCCAATTTCTACCGTATAACAGATGATGAGTTCAGTTTGCATTCATGATGTTTGACAATCCAGGTCTTGATATGTCATATAGTATGAGCCGTCCGAGGACTGGCTGTATATACAGTATATATACTGTGCCTAGCATGATGACAGAGCTGTGTACTATTGCTATGGGATTTATTTGTGCCATTACCTTATGTGTCTCTTGGGTTCTATACTACTGTGTAATATAAACTGAAAATGTATTAAAAGAGTATTTTAATATGTTCCTATCAATAGGTGTAAATAAAAAGTACAGAGTAAACATGTATAATCTTACTGCATCCCCTTACAATTTATTTTCTATGACATCTTCCCCATATATATTTCAATGTAAGTAGATATGATCTCATTGATTCTGTTGCACATTTCCAAAAAAAATTGGTTTCTAGCAAATCAGAATTTTTTGGGATTTGTCCCACTCAGTTCGACTAACTCGACTAAAGCAGTGGGCTTGCTGTGCAGTCAGCCTCAGTGAATGATGAAGGACTATTACAGTGATGTCAATGGATGTGTTATAGGCACCATATACGATTATCGCCAGGATCTACTCGGCATTTCTAAGCTTGTAGATTGGAGGGATAGCACATCTGCTGGAGGGAAGAGATCTTAAATTGTAATTGCACTTTGAAAAACTTTTGACGTAATAGCAACATATCAAAAGTATTGATCAGTAAGAGTCTGATTGCTGATACTCCTGCCGATCAATAGAACAAGGATAGAGAAGTACTCACCTAGCACGCTCACTCTGCTCACTGCATGAGATGGAAGTGAGACAGACTAAACAGAAAGTCTGAGGGCCTGTCTGGATTCCATTTCTGCAGTGAGGAGAGAGTTTTCTGTATAGGAGCGCTTCTCTTTCCTTGTTCTAGTGATCATTGCTTCACAGAAACAGTTTTAGAAACAGGAGTTAATGTGTCATATTGTGTAACTTATTCAGGCAGCCTCAGGGAGGCAGGTAGTGGCAGTCATTTGTCAGACTTCTTATGCTAGTGTTCAATATTTAAAGATATAGTACTCAATGTAGTGTTGATGGAAGTTAACCCAATCTTCTTCACATAAGTCACAATCACAGACAGGTTTTCTCAGGGAATCTTGCAAACATGATGTTATTTAAAGTTGCAGGCAGCATTTAAAGGGAACCTGTCACCTCCAACACACACATAAAATTGTCAGCATTACCTTATATTAGGCCCCAGTGTGTTACTAATCATGCCTTTCATCCAGTGAATTGATCCCCCTAACCTGATGAAAACAATGTTTTAATCCCCATCAGCGCACTCTCTCCTGTCAGCTTGAAGTCAAGGGGGCAGCGGCCTCCTTGCTTCAAGTCAAGTAAAGCACGCCCCACTTGCCAGTGATTGACATCCTTGCTGTGGTGCGCTCCTTCTTGCTGCGCGATCCCTGCTCCGGCTCCTGCACTCAGCAGGCGGGCGTACGGGCATGCGTGCAGGCGGGAGTACGGGCGGGCGCGCACACGCGTGCTCGCTGGATTTGCCGGTGCCTGCGCAGTGCACAGATGAAAGCCTGCTGAGTACAGGAGCCAGAGCCGGGATCGCGCAGCATCGTACAGCAGGCCACAGCAAGGATGTCAAGGATAACTGAATTCTATAGTTTAAATTTTATACTGTATCCAAATGGCCTTTAAAAAAAAGAAATAGATGCATTTTTTTTCTCATCTCTGTCTTAACTGCCCACTCACTGCCCTTCAAAGCTAGTAAAGATATTCCAGGTAGTGTTCATGTTGATGAGTCATCGTTTGGACTGCCACGAGGAGGCGGTTCTGGCAAAGGAGGAGGACATGATGTCCAAAATTTACAGCTGTGTTGGTGGTTGGGGCACTGGTAGATGTAGTGATAGTGGCACTAGGGGATAATATAGAGGTTAGAATCATGAGGGGACAAACTCAAGTCTTATCATAGTCTGAGAAAAGTGTTGGGGATAATAATGATTAGAGATGAGTGAAGTTTTGAAAAGTTTGATTCAGCCAATTTGCCGAACTTCAGCAAGAAATTCGATTGGTTACAAATTAATTCATGACAAATCACAATACATCAGATATACCGAGGTCACTCTGCCTAATCATATTAATTCCACTTGGTGTCCCAATCTCAGCGTGAAGGTTTGGAAGTTAAACTGCCGGGGCAGTGCATGGAGAGTGTATTGCTGTGTGCATTATGTTGTAGTGCACCCACATTCATAGTTAATCTGTTCTGTAGGTAGTGTGCCATCAGTATTACAGGTGTCATTTATTGCTGTCTACATCACTGTGCAGGGCACAAAAGCTAATCTCTTCTGTTAAACAAAAAGAAAAGCATACAGCACCCTTCAGTAAAGCAAAAAACCTGTCTGCACCCCTGCAGGAGCTGTGTCCAAATGGCTCCTTAGTGGAACAGCATAAAGAAATGGAGACAGCACCAATAATAGTAGTGGAGAAAAAAAAGATTATTTTAATACGTTGTGGAAGTTCAAAACCATGCTTTTTAATTC
Source organism: Rhinella marina (assembly GCA_900303285.1). Lineage (NCBI taxonomy): Eukaryota > Metazoa > Chordata > Amphibia > Anura > Bufonidae > Rhinella > Rhinella marina. Next base: position 40,105 of record ONZH01000687.1, on the reverse strand, counting down.
CGTTTGTTAGCTGTAGAATTACTGTGCGTCAGTTTTACAAGTCACTGTTAGAGATGAGCGAATCGAAGTTGACGAAGTGGAATTCGATCCAAATTTCTGGAAAAATTTGATTTGCACCGAATCCCAATTTCCTCACGCTTTGTGGTAACAAATCACATTTTTTCCTAAAATGGCTGCTGCATGTGTTAGGACATGGAGCAAAGAACTCTGGGAACGAGGGATCACCCACAATGTCATGTATGCAGCCAATCAGCAGCCAGCCAGCTCTGTGATGTCACAGCCCTATAAATAGCCTCAGCCATCTTGGATTCAGCCATTTTCCAGTGTGCTCAGTGCAGGGAGAGACTTCAGCAGGCACTAGGGACAATGCTAGGAAAGACTTCATTGTGCTGAAAAAAAAAGATTTACAAGTTCAGGGAAAGGTTATTCAAGTTGTAGGGAAAGGATAGGGAGGCATCATCTACACTATAAAAGGAGAACAGGTGCAATAGGAGAGTGTACAGCCTGGGTAATAGGATATATTCTATTACACCTTGCTGCACTAACTGGGGATCCAAGTGGCAGTTATACTGCTGCTTTTAGGTTGTTTGCACTATATGATACATCAGTAATTCAAGCAAACCTTGTTTGTGATTGGGGTGCAAGTGCTGTGTGATACAGCCATTTACGGGGTGTATTAATAGGAAAAATACTTACGTCTAGAGATGAGCGAGCACGAAAATGCTCGGGTGCTCGTTATTCGAGTCGAACTTTTCCCGATGCTCGGGTGCTCGTTTCGAATAACGAACCAAATTGAAGTCAATGGGAGACTCGAGCATTTTTGCGGGGGACCAAGGCTCTGCCTAGGGAAGGCTGGGTGAAAACCTGGAAACCTCAGAAAATGATGGAAACACCACGGAAATGGACAGGAAACAGCAGGGGCAGCATGCATGGATGCCTCTGAGGCTGCCTAATCCCACCATTACCCCAAATTCTCAGGCAACAGCCTGGTGGTTACCCTTATGGCAATTGTGCTCACCCTGACCAAGAAAAGCCAGGCAAATACCCTTCACATGTTAGGGAAGCACCAAAATAGGTGCAACGAAGGTCCATCACCGCCTGCAGGTGACACCACTGCCACCAAGTTTAGTATCTGTTCTTATCAGTTGCTGTGCCTGCTGGTAGTATAGTGGTGAGCATAGCTACTTCCCAAGCAGTTAATCTGGGTTCGATTCCTGTCTATCGCAGAAGGCAATTCAGAATCAGTACAATATCTAATACGTCCCCCTACCAGGGGTAAATTGTTTGGAGAGAGGGCCTGTAGGTGGGGGGCAAGGAGGTTTCACTGGAAGAGCCAGAGGAGTGCCCCCTGGGCTAGCGTGTGTGGTGGTGACAACAGCCGGAATGCATTTGGAAATACTCTAGCATCAGCCAGTGCAGTATCGATTCTTCTCAGTTTAATACCGTATATGGACCCTATATTTAATGGATATTTCGAACACGGAAAAGGGAAAAAGAGCTTGCTCTGGCCAGGGGAGTGTCTTTCCCACTGCAGCTAAGGGGACGCTCTGCCTATGCTCTGCCTATCACAGGTCAGGAGGCAGATAAAAGAAGAACAAAAACAAACATGAGTACAACTTCGGATACGTCCCCTATCCGGCTAAATTGTTTGGAGAGAGGGCCTGTAGGTGGGGGGAAGGAGGTTTCGCTGGAAGAGCCAGAGGAGTGCCCCCTGGGCTAGCGTGTGTGGTGGTGACAACAGCCAGAATGGATTTTTGAAAACTGTTGCATCAACCGGTACAGTCGTAAATTATGAACTTGATCAAGTGTAGCATGTGTTCTCTGTATTCTTCTCAGTTTAATACCGTATATGGCAGCTATCCGGAAAAATAGTTTGGAGAGAGAGAAAGATAGGAAAAAGACGTCAATTGTTTGGAGAGAGGACCTGTAGGTGGGGGGCAGGCTGGGGGGAAGGAGATTTCGCTGGAAGAGCCAGAGGAGTGCCCCCTGGGCTAGCGTGTGTGGTGGTGACAACAGCAAGAATGGATTTTTGAAAACTGTTGCATCAACCGGTACAGTCGTAAATTATGAACTTGATCAAGTGTAGCATGTGTTCTCTGTATTCTTCTCAGTTTAATACCGTATATGGCAGCTATCCGGAAAAATAGTTTGGAGAGAGAGAAAGATAGGAAAAAGACGTCAATTGTTTGGAGAGAGGGCCTATAGGTGGACCTCCGGAAAAATTGTTTGGAGAGAGGGCCTGTAGGTGGACCTCCAGAACAATTGTTTGGAGAAAGGGCCTGTAGGTGGACCTCCGTTAAAATTGTTTGGACAGAGGGCCTATAGGTGGACCTCCGGAAAAATTGTTTGGAGAGAGGGCCTGTAGGTGGACCTCCAGAACAATTGTTTGGAGAAAGGGCCTGTAGGTGGACCTCCGTTAAAATTGTTTGGACAGAGGGCCTATAGGTGGACCTCTGGAAAAATTGTTTGAATAGAGGGCCTGTAGGGGGCCCTCCTGAAAAATTGTTTGAAGAGAGGGCCTGTAGGTGGACCTCTGGAAAAATTGTTTGAATAGAGGGCCTGTAGGTGGACCTCTTGAAAAATTGTTTGAATAGAGGGCCTGTAGGGGGCCCTCCTGAAAAATTGTTTGAAGAGAGGGCCTGTAGGGGGCCCTCCTGAAAAATTGTGCTAAAAGAGTGCCAGTTGGACCTCTAAAAAATGGCGTTTTTTGGGTCAGCGTTAGGCAAAGACGATATGGAGGAGGAGGAGGAGGAGTAGAGAAGAGGAGTAGAGAAGAGGAATCGGATACATAAGTTATTTAAATCTTTAGCTGCTTTCCCCCGGAGGAGATTTGAATTCCGGTGAAATCCAGGCTTTGTTCATTTTAATAAGCGTCAGCCTGTCAGCGCTGTCAGTTGACAGGCGTGTACGCTTATCGGTGATGACGCCACCAGCTGCACTGAATACCCGCTCTGACAGCACGCTAGCGGCAGGGCAGGCCAGCACCTCCAAGGCGAACAGCGCCAGTTCAGGCCACGTGTCCAGCTTTGAAACCCAGTAGTTGTATGGAGCAGAGTGATCGCTACGGACGTTGGTATGGTCAGCTAGGTACTCCCTCACCATATTTCTGTACAGCTCTCCCCTACTCTGCCTAGACAGGGGACAGGTGACAGTGTCTTGCTGGGGTGACATAAAAGTGGCAAAGGCCTTGGAGAGCGTTCCCCTGCAAGTGCTGGACAAGCTGCCTGCTCGCCTCCTCTCCCCCGCTACTTGGCCCACAGAACCATGCCCTCTGCCGCTAGCGGCGTCAGATGGGAAGAATTGTTTCAGCTTGTGCACCACGGCCTGTTGATACCTATTCACTCTCATACTCCTTTCCTCTGCAGGGATGAGAGTGGAAAGGTTCTGCTTGTACCGTGGGTCCAGGAGAGTGAACACCCAGTAATCGGTGTTGGAAAAAATTCTTCTAACGCGAGGGTCACGGGATAGGCAGCCTAACATGAAGTCTGCCATGTGCACCAGAGTCCCAACACGCAAGAATTCCCTCTCCTCACTGACCTGACTCTCCATTTCCTCCTCCTCCTCCTCCTCCAAGTCCTCCTCTTCAGCCCATACACGCTCAAGAGTTAAGGACTGAGCACTGTTACCCTCTACTGTCTCGCCGACATTCTCCTCCTCTTCCTCCTCATCCTCATCCCCCTCCTCCGATACGCGCTGAGAAACAGACCGGAGGGTGCTCTGGCTATCAAGCGACGTATCTTCCTCCACCGTCTCTTGTGACAAGCGCAAAGCATCCGACTTGATGCTGAGCAGTGATTTTTTCAACAGGCAAAGCAGCGGGATGGTGAGGCTGATAATGGCGACATCGCCGCTGACCATCTGTGTTGACTCCTCAAAGTTGGTCAACACCTGGCAGATATCAGACATCCACGTCCACTCCTCATTGTAGACTTGAGGAATCTGAGAGACCTGACTACCAGTTCTGGTGGAAGATGACATCTGGCAGTCTACAATCGCTCTGCGCTGCTGGTAAACTCTGGATAACATGTTTAATGTGGAATTCCATCTTGTGGGCACGTTGCACAACAGTCAGTGAGCGGGCAGTTGGAGGCGGCGCTGCGCTGCCCTGAGAGTGGCAGCATCTGTGCTCGACTTGCGGAAATGCGCACAGATGCGGCGCACCTTGGTAAGCAAATCAGACAGATTGGGGTATGTCTTGAGGAACCGCTGAACTATAAGATTGAACACGTGGGCCAGGCATGGCACATGTGTCAGTCTGCCGAGTTGCAGAGCCACCACCAGGTTACGCCCGTTGTCACACACAACCATGCCTGGCTTGAGGTTCAGCGGTGCCAGCCACACATCGGTCTGCGCCGTGATGCCCTGTAACAGCTCTTGGGCGGTGTGCCTTTTGTCACCTAAGCTCAGCAGTTTGAGCACCGCCTGCTGGCGCTTACCCACGGCACTGCTGCTGCGCCTAGAGCTACCGACTGAAGGCGCCGTGCCCACGGATGGTAATTCGGAGAAAGAGGAGGATGATGAGGAGGGGTCGGAGGAGGAGGCATAGTACGTCTGGGAGACCGTGACCGAGGTAGGCCCCGCAATCCTCGGTGTGGGCAGTACATGAGCGGCCCCAGGGTCAGTCTCGGTCCCAGCTTCCACCAAGTTAACCCAATGTGCCGTCAGTGAGATATAGTGTCCCTGCCCAGCAGCACTTGTCCACGTGTCCGTGGTTAGGTGGACCTTCTCAGAAACAGCATTGGTCAGGGCACGGATGATGTTCTGTGACACGTGCTGGTGTAGGGCTGGGACGGCACATCGGGAAAAATAGTGGCGGCTGGGGACGGAATACCGAGGGGCAGCCACCGCCATGAGATTTCGAAAGGCCTCGGTCTCTACCAGCCTATAGGGCAGCATCACCAGGCTAAGCAATTTGGAGATGTGGACGTTGAGAGCTTGGGCATGTGGGTGGGTGGAACTGTATTTCCTCTTGCGCTCCAGCGTCTGCTGTAAAGACAGCTGAACGCTGCGCTGGGACACGTTGGTGGACGCTGTGGAGGATCGTGGAGGCGAAGGTGTGGTTTCCGGCGGGAGGCGCTCGTGCCGGGGTCCTGGGCAGGGGGTTGACTAGCAGAGGCAGCAAGTGACGCGGGGGGTTGACTAGCAGAGGCAGCGAGTGACACAGGGGAAGGAGCAGTGGTTTGACCCGCAGGAGGTGGTGAACGGCCTTGGTTCCATTGAGTGGGGTGTTTAGCACTCATATGCCTGCGCATGCTGGTGGTGGTTAGGCTAGTAGTGGTGGCACCCCTGCTGATCCTGGTGTGGCACAGGTTGCACACCACAGTCCGTCGGTCATCCTCACTTTCTTTAAAGAACCTCCAGACTTGCGAACATCTAGGCCTCGCCACGGGAGCTTCACTACGTGGAACAGTTGCTGCTGATGCACCAGCTCTGGCCCTGCTTCTCCCTCTGGCCACACCACTGCCTCTTACAACCTGTTCTGGTGCAGCACTCGCCACCGCCTCAGAAGCACTGTCTTCACTCAGCATATCAACCCAGCTTGGGTCAGTCACCTCGTCATCCTCCGATTCCTCAGTCTGCTCCCTCCTCGGAATTCCTCCCCTAACAACAACTTCACCACTGTCTGACAACCGTGTCTCCTCATCGTCCAACACCTCTTTACAAACTTCTTCCACTAAGTCAACATTGTCATCATCATCATCATCATCACCCACAGACTGCGACAGTTGGAAAACTTGGGCATCGGGAACGAGGTCAGCAGCAACCTGAGAAGTGGTTTGTGACTCTGGGAAGGGTCCAGAAAACAGTTCCTGAGAGTATGCCGGATCGCATTCCAAATTTTCCTGGGAGGGGGCAGACTGGGGGGAAGGAGGTTGAGGTGGAGGAGCCATAGGAGTGCTTTCTTGGGTAACATGGGTGGACTGCGTGGAAGACTGACTGGTGGACAAATTACTTGAAGCATTGTCCGCAATCCATGAGATCAGCTGTTCGCACTGTTGTGGTTTCAACAGTCCTCTACCATGTGTCCCTGTAAGTTGAGACATGAAGCTAGGAAGTGTAGCTCTGCGGCGTTCCACAGCTCCCTCATCAGCGGGTACTGTCTCACCCTGCCCAGGACCACGGCCTCTGCCCCCTGCAGTAATTGAATGCCCACGCCCTCGCCCTCGACCCTTAGCCCTGGAGTTCAACATTTTTTGTATATAGGTGTATGATAAAAAAAATAAATAAAAATTAAGTCCGGTAGAATTAAGTGACGTACAGAAAGTGTCACCTGGACAGATTATACGGATTGGAGCGAGTGTTCTGAACTGTGACACACAGAAAGGTTACACGCAGCTGAGTCAAATGGATTTGTATCACTGAGCTAAAACAACTGAAAAAATTATTATTTTTTTTTTATATTTTCTTTTTTTGGGAACGTGACGTGCAAGAACTATGGTAGAACTGACTGACACCCTGTTAACGGTGGCTATTTAGTCTGCGACCCAGAGAAATGTTGCACAGAGAGTTTTCTGGATCAAGCGGTAGATGATATTGGTAGCAAATGACTTGGTTGTATTGTGTGACGTACAGAAAGTGTCACCTGGACAGTATATATGGATTGGAGTGAGTGTACTGAACTGTGACACACAGAAAGGTTACACAAATCTGAGTAAAATGGATTTGTATCACTGATCTAAAACAACTGAAAAAATTATTATTTTTTTTTTATATTTTCTTTTTTTGGGAACGTAACGTGCAGGAACTATGGTAGGACTGACTGACACCCTGTTAACAGTGGCTATTTAGTCTGCGACCCAGAGAAATGTCGCACAGAGACTTTTCTGGATCAAGCGGTAGATGATATTGGTAGCAAATGACTTGGTTGTATTGTGTGACGTACAGAAAGCGTCACCTGGACAGTATATATGGATTGGAGTGAGTCAGTGCTGAACTGTGACACACAGAATGGTTCCACAGTGCTGTGTGCGATGGATTTGTATCACTGAGATAGAACAATAAAAAAAAAAACATTTGTAAAAAAAGAACAATTGTAAAAAAAAAAAAAATTGTTATATATAAATATTTTGTTTGTAGTGTGAAAATAGGAAAAAAAGAGGAGAAATTATATATCATAATTGACATTCAGCGGTAAATTGTGATTATTATTTTTTTTTTCGGGGGGGGGAGGTTATTAATCAGAAAAAAAATATATATATATGTCATAAGTGCCGTTCAGTGGTGAAGTTACATTGTACTACAGCCATTTACGTGGTGTAGAAAAAGGAAATATACGTAGGTCCCATTAGCCGTTCTGCAGTGAATTGTGATTGTTATATTTCTTTTTTTGGGATGTAGAAATAGGAAAAGAATATGTCATTATTGCCGTTCTGGGGTGAATTGTGATTATTATTAAAAATTTTTTTGGGAGGCCAAAATGCTTCCATCGCAGGCAAGAAGGGGGGTTGGTAGCAGGAGTCGCAGTGAGAGGCCTGAGCTCCCGGTGTCATCAAGCGGTCGTGTCTTGACCAGCAACCAAGCAGTGCTTGAATGGTTGACTCTGTCTTCGAGTTTGTCGCAAGTGACATCAGACACCCCGAGCCAAGAGTTGCGGGTTCCTCTGACACGATGCTTAGTTGGCATGGCCTGGGAGCAGGCCCTGTGCCCACACCTGTCCTGAACCTTTCTCTGTCATTTTCAGTTCCCTCAACATGAGAAATATGATATGCCGTAGGCTCGGATCCACTTTTTAGCGAGGACGAACTACTAGAGGACAGTCAGCAGCTACTGCCCAGCCAAGATCTGGAGGAGACATCCATCACTTCCTCCGGTAGGCGGGCAAGTAGTGATGAGGAGAGTCATGTGGGAGCAGGTGTTACAAGCAGTCAGGCTCTTGGCCCTGAGACTATTGAGGGGGACATCAGTGATATGCAGACAGTAGTAATGATGATGTAGCCGATCGCACTTGGGAGCCGGGTGAATTAGGGGCTTCATCATCATCATCATCATTAGGGGCTTCATCATCATCATCATCATCAGTCCTTGAGCCTGTCGGTGTCTGCCATAGTGCACGAAAGCGCAAACGTGTGGGGGTGTAACTACGGTCAAGGACAATATATGTCCTTTACGGCCCACTGGGTGAATGTAGTCCCTATCCAGCCACACAAGCAACTTGGCCAGGTGACGGTACTGCTGACTCCACGTTCTCACGCCGTTGTTCCTGCGACAATATCTGCCTCTGCTTCCACATCCTCCACTATGTCCACAGCCTCCACTGCAGGAAAAATTCAAAGTGCCCCTCCAGCATACCACATATGCAGGGTGTGGCGATGTCACGCTGTTCTGCACCTCATTTGCCTAGGCGAACGGAGTCACACAGGGGAGGAATTGCTCCATGTCCTTCATCAAGAAATCGAATCCTGGCTTTCTCCGCGACAACTCAAAATCGGAACCATGGTGATCGACAATGGGAAGAACATGGTGTCAGCGCTGTGTGAAGGAGGGATGAGCCATGCGCCTTGCATGGTGCATGTGTTCAATCTGGTTGTGAAGCGGTTCCTGAAGTCTTCACCCCATCTGCAAGGCATCCTAAAAATGGCCAGTAAACTTTACATGCACTTCAGCCACTCGTACACCGCAAAGCACACCCTCCTTGAGCTGCAGCGGCAGAACGGTATCACCCAACATAGGCTGATATGCAACGGTTCTACCCGTTGGAATTCCACCCTCCATATGTTGGACCGATTATATGAACAGAGAAAGGCCATAAATGATTTCTTGATGATACAGGCGGACAGAGATACTCCCATGTGTAACTTTGATGTTAGCCAGTGGCAGCTCATGCTTGACACCTGCTGTTTGCTCGTGCCCTTTGAGGAGGCCACTTTATTTGTCAGTCGCCAGGACTATGGGATGAATAACGTCATTCCACTGATTCATGTCCTGGAGCACATGCTGCTAAATCTGGCTGGCCAGTGGACAGGTTAGGGTTAGACATCTCACGGCCACATGAGCCCTGAGGGGGCTTAACTAGAGGAGGAGGCATTTAAGTACAATCAATGCGTAGAGAAATGGGTGGTTTTTCTACACAGGAAGATGAGGCAGAGAACCCAGACTCGTGTGGCAGTGTGCAGTGGAGATGGAGGCAGGAAGTCCTTCCGAGTCACTTGCGCAAATGGCCCGATGCATGCACACTTGCTTGCGTAGTGATAGCCGAATTGTCACCATTCGGCAGAGTGATGACTACTGGCACTCCACCGTGTTAGACCCTTGCTACCGGTCCAAAATGGGGGCCTTTTTTACACCCGCTGATACGGAGGAAAACTGAACTACTATCGAGACATCTTATGTAGTCAGTTGGCCGCTGCCTATGTGCGCCATCGCCCATCCTCTCACAGGTCTGACTGGCGGGGGCCCTCTGTGCTCATGTTCCACTGCCATGGCTGCTGGGGGGGGGATGGCAGGAGCAGTACCAGCTCCATCACCAGCAGCCTGAGTCTAGAGTCACTGATGAGCAGCTTTCTTCACCCGCATAGTGAAGAAACTACTCACCAGCAGCAGCAGCTAGACATAGAGCAGAACCTGAACCAGCAGGTTGTGGCATACTTGGAGTGCACCCTGTCATCTCACATCGAAGATCCACTGGACTACAGGGCAGCCAAACTTGATTTTGTGGCCGCAACTGGCCGAGTTTGCCCTGGACAAGCTTTCCTGCCTGGCCAGCAGTGTGGCATCAGAGCGGGTGTTTTAGTGCGGCGGAGGCCATAGTTACCCCTTTCTATTATAAAAAAGCATACAATACAATGGTGTGGTGCATGTCTATACACATACAATGGTGTGGTGCATTTTTAAAACGCTGTTCATTAACAATTTACCCAATGGAGGGGGAGCAAACATTTTTTAAAAAATTAACAAAAATGTTTCCCAAAAAATCATAGTCATTGAATTCAATTGAAATTGATTTGGGTCTGAACTTTTAGAAACATTTTCCAAATCAGACACAAGCAAATCTTAAGAAACTGGCTCATCTCTGGGGTCCACTCATATCAAGAATGGAACCCTGTTGTCATTTATTAGCTAACTGTTAAAGAAAAAGTATCTTGTGTATGATCACCTTTATTGCATATGATCTTGCGCTGTAGAAATTGGTTATGAACAATTTCATTATATATTTCCCATTAGACTTCTATAGAACCTCCATGGAGTTAATTAAGAGGAACCTCATCAGTATTTGTATATAAGTACGGGGAGCTATGATCCTCTGTATCAGTATATGAAGAAATATTTGTGTGCTTCATCCCACATAGTACAGGTTCTTATATTAAATGGTTAATACTGGAAGCTTGCTCTATTGTTGTGGTAGACATGAACATCCAGCTCATTGTCTAAAGACCTGGAGTCAGATTTTCAGAATGATGAAGTGAAACAGTAGAAGACAAATCTCTTTTGATCATGTTGAATGTAAGTCTGATATGTGATGTTGATTATAGACCAATTGTAAGGGTAACTTTGTTGATCTGTTTGCATTGGTGATGTCACATCGACAACACATGACCACTGCATGAAATCACTGGCCTCAAGGAGTCCACTGCTGAGGCCAGTAATTTATTGCAGCAGTCATGTGTTGTCGATATGAAGTCACCACTGCAACCAGGTCAAAAGAGAACAAGGGAGAACGAAGAGGCTGGCAAGGGATCTGCTGAGTAAGTTATGGTCTTTTTTATTTTTTTTTAGTTGGAAACATTTCTGTAAAAACTATTTCATTTTTGAAATATGACCTGTGCTTGATTCTGTGCTTTTTTACTGTTAGTGTTAGTGAATTGATTCAAATCTCATGGATCTTATGTTCTTTTTCTAAATGCAGAAGAACAATATGTCGGCTGTCACAGAGTTTATACTGTTAGGATTTCAAGCCAATCAGACTACAAGAATGATAATGTTCTTTCTGCTTCTTCTGGTATATTTTGCCACAATTTCCATGAATCTTCTGATCATCACCCTGGTGTCCACCAACAAGAACCTCCACACTCCGATGTACTTCTTCATATCACAACTCTTTATTAATGACATCCTATTGACCACAGATATTTCCCCCAATACACTTCACATCCTACTGAATAATGGGGCGACCATTACTTTTATTGGCTGTATCACTCAGCTTTATTTTTTTGGCGCCTCAGAAGCATCTGAATGTCTCATCCTCACAGTGATGTCTTATGACAGATATGTGGCCATCTGTAACCCCCTCCGTTATACTTCTATCATGACAACTGAATATTGTGTGAAATTGGTCGTCACTTCTTGGTTGGCTGGAATTTCTAGTATGATGATTACCTTTATTACAACATCGGTGCAAAACTTTTGTGGACCAAACATCATTGACCATTTCTTCTGTGATCTTGTTCCATTATTAGAACTTTCCTGTTCTGATACTTACAGTGTTCATTTGGAAGCCTCTTTACTGGGCATTCCTTTAGTTTTTATCCCCATACTAATCATTTTATTTTCATATGCACAAATTATTGTCACCATTTTAAAGATCCCATCCAGTACTGGTAGACAGAAAGCCTTCTCCACCTGTAGCTCCCACCTCATTGTGGTTTCCATCTTCTACTGGACTCTGTTTGGAGTTTATATTTTACCACCAAAAGGGAAAGCTTTAAGTATCAATAAGATCCTCTCTCTTCTGTATACTGTATTTACCTCTTTGATCAACCCCATTATATACAGCTTAAAGAACAATGATATTAAGAAGGCCTTACATGAACATATTTATACTAGAGCGTATTGTAAATCTATATAATTCATCCAATATCAATACCGGTTTGACCTATTATCTTGACCAATTACCTAACCTGACTAGAGACAAAGATCTTAATATTGACGACAATGCAGTAGATAGCAGGTGTAACTATAAGTCGTTCCATTCACTTCTACGGGACGACTCATTTCTATACACTTGAACAGGAAGGAGACGACCCATAGAAGTGAATGGAACGGCTTGTAGTTCCACCTGCTATCTACTACGATGTCGAGGGCGAGCAGGTAAACAATGAAGGGAAGGCAGTGGCCTTCTCTTCAACCAGCTGATCGGCGGGGATCAGCCTTACAGGAAAACTTACCAATATGTAGTTTATCTATGCGGCAGAGCGTAGTGTGTAGTGTGGCCTTGCCTCCTCACCCTCCTACGCATCTAGGAAACCTGCAAAGACTTTTATTTTACTACTTCCCACAAATCACCAAGTCCAAGCATCCAAACAAAAAAATCAACCCAAAGCTAAAACAAGAGAGTGAATGGTTTAATCATCATGCATCTAAACCAGCTTAACCACAAACAAGTGCGTTAAAGGGGTTTTCCAGGATTTTAGCATTGATGACCTCTTCTCAGGATAGGTCATCAATATCATATTGGCGGGGGGCTGCTCAGCCATGATGGCATATCGAAGGCAGGATCACATCATTATCATATATTCTAAAGCAGTGTGAAGCCCCAACCCCTCACACCCCTAGGCAGCTATGCAATCAGTCCTGTAAACATAGTAGATCTAGTTGCTGGAGGCGGAGAACCCCTTTAATAGTACTAGCAGATTGAGTTGATATATTGGTACAGAACATGTTGTTATTGGTGGACATACAGTGGGGAAAAAAAGTATTTAGTCAGCCACCAATTGTGCAAGTTCTCCCACTTAAAAAGATGAGGTCGACCTGTAATTGACATCATAGGTAGACCTCAACTATGAGAGACAAAATGAGAAAACAAATCCAGAAAATCACATTGTCTGATTTTTAAAGAATTTATTTGCAAATGATGGTGGAAAATAAGTATTTGGTCAATAACAAAAGTTCATCTCAATACTTTGTTATATATCCTTTGTTGGCAATGACAGAGGTCAGACGTTTTCTGTAAGTCTTCACACAAGGTTGGCACACACTGTTGCTGGTATGTTGGCCCATTCCTCCATGCAGATCTCCTCTAGAGCAGTGATGTTTTGGTTCTGTCGCTGGGCAACACGGACTTTCAACTCCCTCCAAAGGTTTTCTATGGGGTTGAGATCTGGAGACTGGCTAGGCCACTCCAGGACCTTGAAATGCTTCTTACAAAGCCACTCCTTTGTTGCCCTGGCGGTGTGCTTGGGATCATTGTCATGCTGAAAGACCCAGCCACGTTTCATCTTCAATGCCCTTGCTGATGGAAGGAGGTTTGCACTCAAAAAGTCACGATACATGGCCCCATTCATTCTTTCATGTACAAGGATCAGTAGTCCTGGCCCCTTTGCAGAGAAACAGTCCCAAAGCATGATGTTGCCACCCTCATGCTTCACAGTAGGTATGGTGTTCTTTGGATGCAACTCAGCATTCACTCTCCTCCAAAAATGATGAGTTGTGTTTCTACCAAACAGTTCTACTTTGGTTTCATCTGACCATATGACATTCTCCCAATACTCTTCTGGAACATCCAAATGCTCTCTAGCAAACTTCAGACGGGCCCGGATATGTACTGGCTTAAGCACTTAAGCAGGGGGACACATCTGGCACTGCAGGATCTGAATCCCTGGCGGCGTGGTGTGTTACTGATGGTAGCCTTTGTTATGTTGGTCCCAGCTTTCTGCAGGTTATTCACTAGGTCCCCCCGTGTGGTTCTGGGATTTTTGCTCACAGTTCTTGTAATCATTTTGACCTCACGGGATGAGATCTTGCGTGGAGCCCCTGATCGAGGGAGATTATCAGTGGTTTTGTATGTCTTCCATTTTCTAATTATTGCTCCCACAGTTGATTTCTTCATACCAAGCTGCTTGCCTATTGCAGATTCAGTCTTCCCAGTATGATGCAGGTCTACAATTCTGTTTCTGGTGTCCTTCGACAGCTCTTTGGTCTTCACCACAGTGGAGTTTGGAGTGTGACTGTTTGAGGTTGTGGACAGGTGTCTTTTATACTGATAACAAGTTCAAACAGGTACCATTACTACAGGTAATGAGTGAAGGACAGAGGAGCCTCTTAAAGAAGAAGTTACAGGTCTGTGAGAGCCAGAAATCTTGCTTGTTTGTAGGTGACCAAATACTTATTTTCCACCATCATTTGCAAATAAATTCTTTAAAAATCAATGTGATTTTCTGGATTTGTTTTCTCATTTTATCTCTCATAGTTGAGGTCTACCTATGATGTCAATTGCAGGCCGACCTCATCTTTTTAAGCTGGAGAACTTGCACAATTGGTGGCTGACTAAAAAAAAAATTTCCCCACTGTATCTATTGCTCATGGTATAGGATTATTTATACTATTATTAGTATTCAAGAGTTTCTAACATTTAAGGTTGCAGACAGTCAGCATTCCAGTGGTGGTTTACTGCAAATACATACTAATATTATCATTGTGCCATTCGGCTGATTGCATCAGTAAGGCACAGTTTGTCACATGGTTTATGGTAAATTATGCACATTTTATCCTTGTTTATGCAATTGTGTGCATATTGCACTTTATTATACTTTTCACTATGGTATGCTTGATTTGTATCATTTGCTAATGTTGATATATTTTACTTAAATGAGTATTCCTATCTTGGACATTGGGGGCATATCACTAGGATATGCCCCCAATGTCTGATATGTGTCTCAACTCTGGGACCCACACCCATCCTTAAAACGGAGCCAGCAAAGTAACGGAGGGTACACTGCACATGCATAGCCATCCTCCCTTCATTTCTATGGGACTGCCAAAAATAGCCAAGCCAGTGTTTTCCGTAAAACCCATAGAAGTGAATAGAGTGGTGGCTGCGCTTGCGCGGTGCACTTCCCATTTATTTCAATGGGACTCCTGAAAAAAGCAGAACCAGTGATCAGTTATTTTCGGCAGTCTCATAGAAATGAACGTAGGGCAGACGTGCATGTACATATGGTGCACCCTCCGTCACTCCATTCTAAGGAGAGGTTTGGGTCTTAGCGATATGCACCCAATGTTCAAAATGGGACAACCTCTTTAAGAACACTGCTACGTACCATCAAGTGTTCATGGAATATAACAGGTAGGTCATGTATATCCATGTTTTCTTAGCACATGCACATCCTGACACACCAGTGCCCTTGTCTTCTGCTTGTCCTTGTGGTCTGATCATTATGCTGAAAGGTGCCGATAATTAATTGTCAAAGTGAAAAAAAAAAATAATAATAATAATCAGGGCACAAATTAAAGATAAAGATGTATAAATATTCAGGGAACAGCTAAAACTACCCATGACAAATACCCATGATACCATTATAAATACAAAAAGAAATGAAAAAATTATAAAAAAGGCCGCATTCCAAAGAAAGTGCTAATTTAATCACCCATATGTTCAAATGTTATGTCACGTTCAGGGATTATGAGGACCATTGAACGCATCACTTGCGAATTCAGAGACAACCTCAGGTCACAAAATCTTGTGAGGCCCATGATGACATCATCACATCGGGCGGCCTGGTAACGGCATACGTCACTTTACATTGGATTTCAATTGGGATCTTCAATCAAGATGTAGGCGGCCAAACGGATGAGGTAAGTATGATTTTTTTTATTTTTTACCACCTTTCAGGAAAAATCGATTCATTACCACAAAACACAAGGAAATTAGGCTTCACAGCAAATCTAATTTTCCATGAAATTTGGATTGAATTCTTCTTCATCAGGTCGCTCAAAACTAATTGATATAATTTATGTGTAGAACTTTTTAATCGCTTTTTATTAAATTCGTTTGCGGGAGGTGAAGCGACCAATCAGCAAATCGGCCATTTTGACTTTGTTTTACATTTCATCATTTGCCGTATGGGATAAATATTTTTATATTTTATATTTAGTACTGGCCTTTTCACACATGGTGATGTCCATGATGTTTATTTTTTGATTACTTCTATATTTTTATTTTGAATTTGGGGAAAGGGGGTGATTTGAATTTTTATATGTTTACATTTAATTTTTTTATTTATTTGGTCACATCTGAGGGGTTAAATGTGTGCAATTGACATTATCGTTCACCACATACATTAGCCCCGGGTGCCTGCTGTTTAAAAGCAGCAGACACCATCTTTAAAGTAGCCACCCTACACCGTACATATACTGTGCAAGGCGGGAAGGGGTTAAACGGGGTGGATCAGAAAAAGAACAACCCTTGTGTGGTCAGCTTCATTCATCGAATTGGTTTAGGGGCTCATGCACACAGTGGTAAGTGTTTTGAAGTCTTCATGTCGTGGATGCGAAAAACAGTGATCCTGTCATAGTGCATGCCACAATTTTTTTTACTGCAGAAATGTCCTATCCTTTTCCACAAAATGGACAAGAATAGGACATGGTCTATAAAGTGTCCAAGGGATTGAGAATACATGGGACTGAGAGTCCATGGGAATGAGAGTCCATGGGATTGAGAATACATGGGACTGAAAGTACATGGGAATGAGAGTCCATGGGATTGAGAGTACATGGGGTTGAGAGTACTCAGGACTGAGAGTACAAAGGACTGAGAGTACACAGGACTGAGAATACATGGGACTGAGAGTACATGGGACTGAGAGTACACAGGACTGAGAGTACATGGGATTGAGAGTACACAGGACTGAGAGTACATGGGATTGAGAGTACATTGGACTGAGATTACATGGGACTGAGAGTACATGGGATTGAGAGCACACAGGACTGAGAGTAAATGGGAATGAGAGTACACGGGATTGAGAGTACACGGGATTGAGAGTACATGGGAATAAGAGTACACAGGATTGAGAGTACACGGGATTGAGAGTACACGGGATTGAGAGTACACGGGTTTGAGGGTACATGGGAATGAGAGTACATGGGGTTGAGAGTACATGGGATTGAGAGTACAAAGTCTGAGAATACATGTGAATGAGAGTACATGGGAATAAGAGTACATAGGATTGAGAGTACACTGGATTAAGAGTACATGGGATTGAGAGTACACGGGATTGAGAGTACACAGGATTGAGGGTACATGGGAATGAGAGTACATGGGATTGAGAGTACATGGGATTGAGATTACACAGTCTGAGAATACATTGGATTGAGAATACATGGGACTGAGAGTACATGGGATTGAGAGTACATAGGATTGAGAGTACACAGGATTGAGAGTACATGGGATTGAGAGTACATGGGACTGAGAGTACATGGGAATGAGAGTCCATGGGATTGAGAGTACATGGGGTTGAGAGTACACAGGACTGAGAGTACACTGGACTAAGAGTACACAGGACTGAGAGTACACAGGACTGAGAGTACATGGGACTGAGAGTACATGGGATTGAGAGTACACAGGACTGAGAGTACATGGGATTAAGAGTACACAGGACTGAGAGTACACAGGACTGAGAGTACATGGGATTAAGAGTACACAGGACTGAGAGTACATGGGACTGAGAGTACACGGGACTGAGAGTACATGGGAATGAGAGTACACAGGATTGAGAGTACACGGGATTGAGAGTACATGGGAATAAGAGTACACAGGATTGAGAGTACATGGGATTGAGAGTACACGGGATTGAGAGTACACGGGTTTGAGGGTACATGGGAATGAGAGTACATGGGATTGAGAGTACATGGGATTGAGAGTACACAGTCTGAGAATACATGGGATTGAGAGTACATGGGAATAAGAGTACATAGGATTGAGAGTACACAGGATTGAGAGTACATGGGATTGAGAGTACACGGGATTGAGAATACACAGGATTGAGGGTACATGGGAATGAGAGTAAATGGGATTGAGAGTACATGGAATTGAGAGTACATAGGATTGAGAGTACACAGGATTGAGAGTACATGGGATTGAGAGTACATGAAACTGAGAGTACATGGGAATGAGAGTCCATGGGATTGAGAGTACATGGGATTGAGAGTACACAGGACTGAGAGTACATGGGATTGAGAGTACACGGGATTGAGAGTACATGGGATTGAGAGTACTTGGCATTGAGAGTACACAGGACTGAGAGGGCACAGGACTGAGAGTACATGACACTGAGAGTACATGGGACTGAGAGTACACGGGACTGAGAGTACATGGGAATGAGAGTACACGGGATTGAGAGTACATGGGAATAAGAATACATAGGATTGAGAGTACACAGGATTGAGAGTACATGGGATTGAGAGTACACGGTATTGAGAGTACATGGGATTGAGAGTACATGGGATTGACAGTACACAGGACTGAGAGTACATGGGACTGAGAGTACATGGGACTGAGAGTACACGGGACTGAGATTACATGGGAATGAGAGTACACGGGATTGAGAGTACATGGGAATAAGAGTACATAGGTTTGAGAGTACACAGGATTGAGAGTACATGGGATTGAGAGTACACGGGATTGAGGGTACATGGGAATGAAAGTACATGGGATTGAGAGTACATGGGATTGAGAGTACACAGTCTGAGAATACATGGGATTGAGAGTACATGGGAATAAGAGTACATAGGATTGAGAGTACGCAGGATTGAGAGTACATGGGATTGAGAGTACACGGGATTGAGAGTACACAGGATTGAGAGTACGCAGAATTGAGAGTACATGGGAATGAGAGTACATGGGATTGAGAGTACATGGGATTGAGAGTACACAGTCTGAGAATACATGGGATTGAGAGTACATGGGACTGAGAGTACATGGGATTGAGAGTACATAGGACTGAGAGTACACAGGATTGAGAGTACATGGGATTGAGAGTACATTGGACTGAGAGTACATGGGAATGAGAGTCCATGGGATTGAAGGTACATAGGATTGAGAGTACACAGGATTGAGAGTACATGGGATTGAGAGTACATGGGATCGAGAGACCATGGAAATGAGAGTACATGGGATTGAGAGTACATGGGATTAAGATTACACAGACTGAGAATATATGGGATTGAGAGTACACAGGACTGAGAGTACATGGGATTGAGGGTACATGGGATTGTGTCACATCTGGGCGCAGAGCACCGCTACAGTCACCCAGTCAGCGAGGCCGCCCCCTCGGCGGTCGCTGGCAAATCCTCTATACAAGCGTACGCTGCTGTGATTCCAGCAGCCGCTTTTGGCAGACTCTGCAGTAGCTGGTGCTCTGACCCCCTCTAGGGGCTGGCAGCCAGTACTGCAGCTCCTATACCTTCTGTCAAACCTCATCAGTCCAGCACCTGATCCTCATCCAGAGTCCTATTTAAGGCAGCTCTGTGCACCTGACCAATGCCTTTTCTCCAGTGTACTCCAGCTCTACATAGTAACATAGTAACATAGTTTGTAAGGCCGAAAAAAGACATCTGTCCATCCAGTTCAGCCTGTTTTCCTACAAGCTCTTCAGTCGTCTCCTGTTTGGCTCCTGTTATCCAGTCTTCAGTTCACTCCTCGTCTCTTCTAGCCTGCTGGTGATCCGGTCCTCGGCTGATTCCTCACCGCTTCCAAGTGGCAACGCGACCTGCAAGTTCCCGGCCGCCCAAGTCCAACCTGCTTTGCGGCGGGCTCTGGTGCAAACCCGGGGGCTTGTTAGATTCCGCACGCCAGTACTTGTTAGTACTACGGAAGCTTGCAAGACGTAGCTATATCCAGCCAGCAAGGCTAGTGACATAATGAGAGTACATGGGATTGAGAGTACACGGGATTGAGAGTACACGGGATTAAGAGTACACGGGATTGAGAGTACACGGGACTGAGAGTACATGGGACTGAGAGTACATGGGACTGAGAGTACATGGGAATGAGAGTACACGGGATTGAGAGTACACGGGATTGAGAGTACATGGGAATAAGAATACATAGGATTGAGAGTACACAGGATTGAGGGAGAGAGATCCTGTTCACTTCAGTTATTGAAGAATTGGGAAAAGGAATCCATCAGTAGTTCTATCAGTTTTATGCAACTATTACTGGAGGAAAAACGGATAATACTGGAAAGGTAACCCAAAACCTGAATTCCCTAATTGAGATAGCCTTAAAATATGGAACATAAAGTGATTTTACTAAACAGGAGACTATTTTACAAACAAGTGTGGAATGTTTTCAGACCACATTAAAGGAGAGTAAATATAAGCAGTACGTGAGGGATCAAGTTCGTTTCTGGGAAAACAAGCTTTTAATTTCCTGAAAGAAGATGCCCCAGTGGCTTCACTAACAGAGGCATCATGTACTCATATAGATTCCACTGATATGGAGAGGGATCTTAATATAAATAGTGCTCCCCATCGCAGAGGTCAGGGGAGAAATAGGAGATGGACTCAGAAAGAATACAGGGGGGAATGGTCTGTTCCCTTATTGTTTCCTCAGGGCACAAGGGCTACTGGTGTGACACCATTCTCCTTGTTGGTTCCCTCATCAGCCTCCTCCTCCTGTTCTTCTTCTTTATTTGGTGTTGGGGTGGAGAAGATCCACTTTCAATTTGAGAGTCAGAGAGTGAATAGGGGCCCAGAGAATGGTAAGATACAGGTAGAAGAAACTAATCAGGTAATCTTCAAGATCATTGTCAGATATGGAGATGAGAGTATCCCCTTGACGCTGCAGGTTGTTTTGGCCTTAAGGACCAGGCAATTTTTAGCAAATCTAAAATGTCTCACTTTATGTGGTGATAACTTTAAAATGCTTTCACTTATCCAGGCCATTCTGAGATTGTTTTCTCGTCACATATTGTACTTCATGACAGTGGTAAATTTGAGTCAAATTATTTCATTCTTATTTATAAAAAAAATACCAAATTTACCAAAAATTTATAAAAATTTGCAAATTTTCAAATATCAATTTCTCTACTTTTAAAATACATAGTAATACCTCCAAAAATAGTTATTACTTTACATTCCCTATGTGTCTACTTCAGGTTTTGATCATTTTGAAAATTACATTTTATTTTTTTGGGATGTTAGAAGGCTTAGAAATTTAGAAGCAAATCTTGAAATTTTTCACAAAATTTCCAAAACCCACTTTTTAAGGACCAGTTCAGGTCTGAAGTCACTTTGTGAGGCTTCCATCATAGAAACCACCCAAAAATGACCCCATTTTAGAAACTACACCCCTCAAGGTATTCAAAACTGATGTTACAAACGTTATAAACCCTTTAGGTGTTCCACAAGAATTAAAGGAAAATGTAGCCAAAATTTCAGAATTTCACTTTTTTGGCAAATTTTCCATATAAATCATTTTATTCCGAGAATAAAGCAAGGGTTAACTGCCAAACAAAACTCAATAATTATTACCCTGAATCTGTAGTTTACAGAAATGCCCCATTTCACTGGAATTTCAGCTGTAGCAGCAGAGTGTGAGCTCCGATCCTGAGCCACTGCCATCACATAATACAGCGCAGGAGGGGGCAGAAGGAGGCAACCAGGGGGCACTACAAAGAGGCAAAGCACTACAAGGGGGGGATACCTAACATATTTTTGTAGAGCACAGGAGACATTTTACCTGGTTTCAGGCTGCGATCTCCAGAGTGGAGATCGCAGCCTGAAACCGGCATTTTAACAATGAAGCGCTGGATTGGTTAGTCTGCAGAGACTAACCAATCGGAGCGCTTGCCGGCAAGGGACCACTCTGATTGGTCCCTTGCTGGCTTCCCCGAGGTCTCTGCTCTCCGGGAGAGCAGAGACTCCAGGGCTGTGACACTTTATAGTGTCACAGTCCCGGTAAGCAGTTTGGATGTAACTGTTCGTCCAAATGCCGCAACTTACTTGCATTTTGGACGTACAGTTACGTCCAAATGTGCCAAGGGGGTATTATCCAAGGGCCTATGTTTTGTACCGATGACATAGTTTAAAGTTTTTGAATGGGATAAGGATATACATTTTTTATTAGAAAACTCAAATGGCACACGTTTTTAAAAAATCACAATCTTGACAATGGATCCTACCTATTTATTTTTTATTATCCATTACCTATAGGAGAGGGAGGTCCATTAGAGACCATCCGGTTTACAGTTTCTATCAGAAAACAGCTGCCATGGGCAGATGATTAGACCCTAAGCCACTAGGTACTTTCAGGTGTGGCGGCTGGGTTAGGTGCCCATTCGTAATAAAATTGTAAACTTTTACTAGAGTAGGTACTGGTTGTATGCACTCCTTGAGAAATATTGCTAATCGCAAGACCAGGGAGTTGTTTATCTATGTACCTGTGAATGCCCTTAAACTTTGCGGAAAAAACTAAACAGGAATTGAGACGCAGGTGATTTCAAGTAATAGAGGTGGTGTGTCCCTCACCAAGAAAGGAAGATTGGGACAGAAGAATCCTGCAGAAGAAGACATAGTGAATCCACTGAACAAATGACCTTCAGTTGCTCTGTTTAAACCCTACCTGGGCTTGCCTTATCCAACTAATTTTCAAATATCAAACTGATATTGGTCCAATTTATGATATATATAAGCAAGTTGGGTTAGGTATAATACCTTAGCCTGGCAGCTACCAAATATGCTCTTGTGAGTTTTGAAAAGGCATCTAACTAAAATGTACCTGTAGTGTGGCATTCTGGTCTTTATAGAAGCATTTAATTGGCAATGATACTTTTAGGGACTAATGTAGCAGGGTTACTGTGCATGCGTTCCGCTTTATGATTGCAGCAGTATTGATATACATGCGTTCCAGCCAGAAACACATAGTTCAATGCTAACCACATTTAGAACTCCCCATAATACGGTGCACAGCGACAGAAGTCAGTGGTGCTCTCCAGCTAGGAGAGGACATGTTCATTTCCCCGTGCAGATGTGAAAGTGCGTTTTGTGTTTGAGGCTGGAATGCACATGTAACCAGAACTTACCTTGGCAGACCTGACCCAGCAGTAATGTGTGTCCATATCACGATGCTGCCACCATCAATCATTAACTATCATTTTCATGTTTTGTCCCCCTGAGGAACTCCTGAGGAACCACATATCTGTTCGGGGAAATGAGTTGGGACAGAAACACAGTTATGAAAAACTTCTTCAGGGTCAGACAGGTGGGTCTCCCACTTAAAACAGGAGTCTGAATTTAGCTCCAGTACTAGCTGGTACCTCTGTACCAAAGCCAACTTTAGATCAAAGTTTTAAAATGGTTTTCAAATTCAAGAATCAAATCCCAAAGTTATTCACCAAAGTTCTCAGAGACTTCGGTGGTAACGAATTTCCCTTGTGGGAGCCTATACATTTGAATGCTGTATGGAGACAAATCTCTGTACAGTATTCAAACAAAGTTTTGAGAGAATCGACTTTGGCTCTTGGATCCGAATCTCGATTTGCTCAACACTAATGATAATAATAATAATAATAATAATAATAATTAGAGAAGAGCGAATTTCTAAAAAATTTGATTCAATCTGAATTTATTCATGGCGAATCGCGTTAAAAAACTGCTATTTCCTGGCTGCAGAGAGCCTATATAGTGGTGGACACTGTGCCTTGCAGTAACACGCATAGGGAGTCTGCTGTGGTAGTGAAACAATACTGTGAATCAGTATGACATGTAGATAACAGGTGTCGCTCTTAGACTCACTGCACACTTAACGTATTTGGGCAGTTATGGGGCCAAAACTGACCAAATAACTCAAGTGTAAACCCAGCCTTACAGGTCAATGTTAGCGCAAGGTATAAAGAACCATGCAGAGGCCCAAGATCCTACTATAGTGTGAAAGAAAGCACTCCTTTTACACCATCGTCAGCTGATTACGCATAGATTTCTACAGAACCTATTCTATTAAACGCTGATACAAGTCCCCCTGAGTGGAAAGGGGGTTAGGAGTAAATTTGTGTTGACGTCACTGTTTATTTTGCTCTTCTTCTCATCAGTCATAAGAACAACCCCAAAAAAACGGATCTAGTCTTTTGAGCATCCCCCTATACACGGTCAGCATTTGGTCAGTAATTCATCAGTATTGCTAAGGCAAAAAAAAAAAAAACAGGAGTGGATCCAAAACAGAGATGATTTGTGAATGGAATAGTTGCATTTCTTCTGTGTTTTGTACCCACTCCTGCTTTTGGCTACCAAATCATAAGCCAATTCTGATGCAAAATAGGGACCATGTCATACAGGCCTTACAGCTGCTACATACACAGGATCCGTTGTGCGTCTCATTTTTTCTTCCTTCTGACAGATCAGAAAAAGGTTAAAATAGATGGTGATCTAAACAAGGCCAACCAGGGACAATAGTCGCCCCATCATAGAGCAGGGAGGGTGGGAACAGCATGAGGTCCAGATGGTGTTCCAGTGATAAAGTGGTTATTTGGCAGCAGCATGCGGAGACCACAGAGTGGCACAATGACAGTGTGGAGGTGGCAGTAGTAGCATCAGGAGGAGGCCACAGAGTGACACAATAACAGAGTGTGGAGGTGGCTGTAGCAGCATCAGGAGGAGGCCACAGAGTGACACAATAACAGAGCGTGGAGGTGGCAGCAGCAGCGTCAGTAGGAAGCCACAGAGTGGCACAATGACAGAGTGTGGAGGTGGCAGCAGCAGCATCAGAAGGAGGCCACAGAGTGGCACTATGACAGAGTGTGGAGGTGGCAGAAGCAGCATCAGGAGACCTGAGTGCTGAGGTGGCAGCAGCATTAGGAGACCACAGAGTGACCCGGTGAGGTGGGGAGGTGGGTCAATGACAGAGTTGGGAGGTGGGTGACAATAACAGTACCCACTGATGATGGTAGGTGTAAGTAGGAGCACTTGGCATCAGATGTGGGGCAACAGGCGGGTGACAGCATCAAAATAGTAGCTGAGGCAGGTAGCCAGAAGAAACCGGTCTCTTTTGTCAAGGTTAGCGTGAGGAAGCATGGATGATCTAATCTGATGCATCAGGCATTGGTGGGTGGAAATCCTGGCTTATCCATGCCTGATTCATCTTGACAAAGGTCAGTCTCTTTACATTTTGGGGGGACAGGTGGGTTCTTCTTGGGTAACTATGGCGCCCACCGCACTAAACACCCACTCTGATGCCACACTAATGGCCGGGCAGCACAGCTTTGCCAGAGCAAACTCTGCCAGTTTCAGCCACAAATCGTGTTTGGCTGCCCAGTAGCCCAGCGGATCTTCAATGTGGGGTGGCAGGGTACTGTCCAAGTATGCCACCACCTGCTGGTTGAGGTCCTGCTCCAGGTCTAGCTGCTGCTGGTGAGTAGTTTCTTCACTATGCGGGTGAAGAAAGCTGTTCATCATCAACTCTAGACTCAAATTGCTGCTGATGGAGCTGGAACTGCTCCTAACTAGAGATGAGCGAACGTGCTCGTTTTGAGCACTGTAGCGCTCGGCTCCCCTGCACAATGCCCGCAGGCATTGCGGATCCATCCTCAGCTGCATGTAAGTCAATGGGGATGGATCGTTTGGTATGACACTCATACCAAACGGATCCGTCCTCCTCACCCGACTGAAAGTCAGTGGGGACGGATCCGTTTAGTATGAGTGTCATACCAAACGGAACCGTCCCCATTGAATTACATGCAGCTGAGTACGGATCCGCAATGCCTGCGGGCATTTGTTTGCCGGGGTGCCGAGCACTACAGTGCTCGTAACGAGCATGTTCGCTCATGTCTACTCCTAACCCCTCACCCTGCCACAGCAGCCTTGGCAGAGGAACGTGAGTGCAGAGGGCTCCCCGGTTAGACCTGTGAGAGGATGGACGTGGCGCAGATAGGCAGAGATCGACTGGCTACATAGGATGTCTCTATATGTAGTAGTTAATTTTGTCCTCCCTCTCAGTGGGTGTAAAATTTGGACCGGTAACGAGCGTCTAACATGGTGGAGAGCCAGTAGTTATCCCTCTGCCGAATGGTGACAATTCGGCTGTTACTATGCAAACAAGCGAGCATGCATTGGACCAGTTGCGCAAGTGACTCGGAGGGACTCCCTGCCTCCATCTCCACTGCATGCTGCCACGGTGTGTCTGGGTCCTCTGCCTCCTCTTCCTCATCACCCTGTAGCTCCTCTGGCTGCTCCTCTTGCTCCTCCTCTCTTGTCACCTGTGTAGAAGAAACACCGATTTCACTACACATTGCTTGTGCTCCAATGTCCTTCTCTTCCTCCTCCAGTTCAGCCCCCACAGGGTTCAGGTGGCTGTGTGATGTAGGCACCATGTCTCGAGTCCCCTGACCAGCAAGATTTACCAGCATCTTTTCCAGGACATGAAGCAGTGGAATGACGTTGTTCATTCCGTAGTCCTGGTGACTGACAAACAAAGTGGCCTCCTTAAAGGGCCCGAGCAAACGGCAGGTGTCACGCGTGAGCTGCCACTGGCTGACATCGAAGTTTCACAGGGGAGTACCTCTGTCCGCCTGCTTCATCGAGAAATATTTATGGTCTTTCTCTGTTCACATAATCGGTCCAACATATGGAGGGTGGAATTCCAACGGGTAGAATCTTTGCATATCAGCCTATGTTGGGTGACTCCATTCTGCCGCTGCAGCTCAAGGAGGGTGTGCTTTGCGGTGTATGAGTGGCTGAAGTGCATGCAAAGTTTCCTGGCCATTTTTAGAATGTCTTGCAGATGGGGTAAAGACTTCAGGAACGACTTGACAACCAGATTGAACACATGCACCATGCAGGGAACATGGCTCAGCCATCCTTGACGCAGCACAAATGTTCTTCCGTTGTCGATCCCCATGGTCAGATTTTGAGTTGTCGCAGAGAAATCCAAGATTCAATGTCTTGATGAAGGATATGGAGCAGTTCCTCCCCTGTGTGATTCCGTTAGCCCAGGCAAACGAGGTGCAGAACAGCGTGACATCGCTGTGCCCTGTACATGTGGTATGCAATTGTTCCTGCAGTGGAGGCTGTGGACACGGAGGATGTGGAAGCAGAGGCGGATATTGTCACAGGACCAACGGCATGAGAACGTGGAGGCAGAAGTGGCATCACCTGGCCAAGTTGTTGGTGAGGCTGAGCAAGAACCACATTCACCCAGTGGGCTATAAATGACATATATTGTCCCTTATTGTACTTATAGCTCAACATGTCAGCACTGCCGTGCACTTTTGGCAGACACCGACAGGCTCAAGGACTGTCCCACCTTCTGTTCTACATACGTGTGCAGGGCTGGTACTGCCTTTCTGGCAAAGAAATGGCAGCTTGGGATCTTCTCCACCTTGCCTCGGCACAAGCCATCAGTTCTCTGAAAGGTGCAGAGTCCACCACTTGGAAAGGGAGGGACTGCAGAACCAGTAACTTGGCCAGGAGCACGCTCAGCTTCTGCATCGTTGGATGAGTGTATGCATACTTTTCTCTTTTGGCAATTGATCCGGTAATCAATTGCTGACGGAATGACTGTCGAGGAGTAGGAGGAGGTGGTGGAGCCTTGACTGCCTTAAATCGGGTGAATGCCAGTGAGTGATGCAGCGGATTCCGCAGCAGGCTGGACCACCACATTGGAGCCACTGTAACCCAGGCAACTTGATGGTGATGCTGCATATGTTGATGCAGGGCCATGGTGCCAACATTGGCACCCTTGCCACGCTTCACCTTTTGCCCACAGATTTAACAAATGGCCATGTTCACCTCCTCCGGTGGCTTAACAAAAAACTGCCAATCCACCGAGTACGTGAATTTACGTACCCCCAACACTCCTTACTGACTGGCCACTACTTTCCGGCCTGGTAGGCTCCTGCGAAGCGGGTGGTCTACCCTGAGTACGTTTGGCTCCCATCCTCCCACTGCTGCCAGTCTGCTGACTTCTGGCCACGCTGCCGACTTGTTGGCTCCACCGCTGCCTCACGGGCAAGCTGCCACCCTCTGCTTCCGATGATGATGAAGCCCCTAATTTACCTGGCTCCCAAGTGTGATCGACTACATCATCATCGAATACTGTCTGCACATCACTGATGTTCGCCTCAACGGTCTCTGGGTCAGGAGCCTGACTGCTCGAAACACCAGCTTCCACGCCACTCTCCTCATCATTACTTGCCCGCCTAACGGAGGAAGCGGCGTATGTCTCCTCCACATCTTGGCTCGCCAGTAGCTGCTGACTGTCCTCTAGTAGCTCGTCCTCGCTGTAAAGTGGAGCTGAGCCCAGAGCATACAGTACTTCTCTGGCTGAGGGAACAAAAAAGTACAGAGGCAGGTTGAGGACAGGTGAGCGCACAGGGCCTGCTCCCGGGCCATGCCAACTAAGGGTTATGTCTGACAAATCCACCGACTCTTGGCTGGGAGTGTCTAATGTCCCATGGACGAAGTGGGTGACAGAGTCAACCATTCGAGAACCGCTGGGTTGCTGGTCAAGACACGACCGCTAGATGATATTGGGAGCTCAGGCCTCTCGCTGCGACTCCTGCTGCCATGCTTTCTTACTCTGCTGCAACCTGTGCCTGCGCCAGAAACATTTCGGCCTCTTCCACTCCCCTGTGCAGGGTCTGTCACTTCTTTGTCTGACATACTGTTAGATCAAATAAATAAATAAAAAGAAAAAACCAAAAAGGGCTGTAATTTTGTTACTTCATTGCACTACGGCTAATAAGCCATTTTTTGTTTTCCAATAATACACAACCAAAAACATACAACATACAAGAACATACAAGTATAACTGCACCGCTGAACAGCAAATAATACTTTTTTCCCACTAATACACCCCAAAAAGGTCTTTAGAACATATAACTGAACAGCTGAACAGCTAATAATCCTTTTTTTTTTGTTTCCCACTAATACACCTCAAAAAATGCTTTAGAACATATAACTGCACCTCACAAGGGCTAATAGGATGTACAAATAATACTGTAATGGCTGTACCAAAAGGACTTTTTCCCCCCAATACCATGCAAAGTTTGCTGGAATTACTGAGGTATCGTCTATTGCAAACCTGAAAGCAGCAGTATAATGGCAATTTGGATCCCCAGTCAGTGCAGCAAGGTGTAATAGGATTGTTCCTATTACCCAGGCGGTAAACTCCCCTACTGGACCCTGTTCTCCTTCTATAGTGTGGAATAATTCCTCCCTATCCTTTCTATACAGCAAAATAAAACTTTTCAAGTCTTTCCTAGCACTGTCCCTAGCGCCTGCTGACATTTCTCCCTGCACTAAGTACACTGGGAAAAGCTGTCTGAGGCTATTTATAGTGCTGTGACATCACAGGGGCTGGCTGGCTTCTGATTGGCTGCATGCATGGCATTGTGGGTGATCCCTCGTTTCAAGTCCTAACACATGCAGCAGCCATTTAAGGAAAAAATGCTATTCTTTACCACGAAACATGAGGAAATTCGGATTTGTTACGAATCAAATTTTTCCTGAAATTCAGATTGAATTCCACTTTGTCAACTTCGATTTGCTCATCTCTAATAATAATAATAAACAGAGTCATAAACAATATAGCAGCAAACAGGTGAACAATTAAAACAAGAGGGATGAGGGCCCTTTTCGCAAGAGCTTACAATCTGTGAGGAGATGGAGGTAACACATAAGGTATTAAGTAGTGATGATCGAGCACCTCGATGTTCGGGTGCTCGTGTGCTCTGGCCGAACACTAGGTGGTGCTCGAGTGCTCGGCCAAGCATCCGAGTATAATGGAAGTCAATGGGAGAACACCAGGCACCCCCTGCTCTGCAGAGGGGAGGGTCCATAGGGAAACGTGAGAAAATGGTGGAAATACCACAGAAATGGTTAGGGAACAGCATGGGGAGGATGTCTGGTTCATAGGAAAAGGTCAGAATCGTGACTTCTCTTTCACTCCTTTCACTCGTAAAAGTACGCTAATTAACTGAATTTGTACGCATTAGCGTACAATGCGTAGCATTAGCATACAAATTAGTACTCATTAGGTTTGTGCCAGATATAATAGCCCTTAAAAGGGCTTTTGGGTCTTTTCTGAGCGATTTCTATCCCTGCCTAGCGTTCTTCTCTCCCTACAGTGTATGTCCCTCCTTGCTGCAGCAGCGCTTGTGGCGTTAATGGAAGGCCACCTAGCGCTATTTTCAACACCTTAAAAGTCCTCAAATATAAAAAAATAAAAGTTTGTGCCAGATATAATAGCCCTTAAAAGGGCTTTTGGGTCTTTTCTGAGCAAATTCTATGCCTGCCTAGCGTGCTTTTCTCCCTACACTCTCTGTCCCTCCTTGCTGCAGCTCTTCCTGCTCGGTATGAGCCGGTCACATGTCACCGGGTGCTTTATAGCACCCGATGACGCGTTCCCGGCCAGCCAATCATTGTAATGTCAGTAGCTAAGATGGCTACTGGCATTACAGTGAATGCCAGCACCTTCCCGCACGCTAATTGGCTAATTAGCCTGCGGGGAGGGGACTCGAGCATGGCGCTCGAGCACACACGGTATTTGGCCGAATACCGCATGGTCCCGAGCACCGCCATGTTCGGCCGAATAGTGTGTTCGCTCAACACTATTAGGGACCAATGATTTACATGTACAGTATGCTGTTTGGTTTCTACGAGGTTTTTGATCATCATTTATGATCTGGTACACTGTCTTGTGTAGTTATCTTTATTGCTTATGGTTTAGCACTGTAGACATTGTACATAGTTTTATTTTTATATTTCCCATTAGACTTCTAATTTCCATATGAGACAAGGTGACAGAAACCTCCATGGAGTTGGTTATGATGAACCTCATTTGTATGTGTATATAAGTATGGGCAGTTATGATCCTCTGTAGCAGTATGTGATACATTTGTGTGCTTGATGCCAAATGCTGTAGATTCTCCCAATTAAATGGCTAATGCTGGAAGCTTGTTCTATTGTGATGGTAACTATGAGTCCTCAGGTGGGATCTTCAGAGCAGGAGTAAGATTTCCAGATTGAAGCAACGAACCAGTGATAGATAATTCTCTTTCATCAGTAAAACATGCAGGATGTAAGTCTTATATGTAATGTCGATAAATGATTGATTACGATAACTCTCATGCATCCAATAAATTATTATACTGGTAAATACTAGAGATGAGCGAGTAGTGTTCGATCGAGCTGGTATTCGATCGAATACTACGATATTCGGCGTGCTCGATTTAATTCGAGTATAACGGCGATGGCGCACCTAGAATTCGTTTCCCCTCCCACCTTCCCTGGCGCTCTTTTTCCACCAATCACCATGCAGGGGGGGTATGACAGGCACGCTGAGCACGCTGGCAGCGCGAAAACGGCGTCTACATGCATTGGCTGGAAAAACCATGTGACCTCGAATATTAAAAACTCAGCTCTTCCTGCTCGTACGCATATGCTGCGTGAACTTAGTCAGGGACAGAGGCTGGAGAAGGGAGAGACAGATTTTAGCTGTTGGACAGGCAGGAGCGTGATTAAAAGCCCTTATCAGGGCTACTACAGTGGACTTCAGTGATAGCTTACTACAATATAGACTTTACAGAGAACGGCTGCTGTATTCAGGGATAGCTGCTGGAGTAGGGACAGAGAGAGGCATTAGTGGTGTATTAGGTGCTCTGCTACATACCAAACTATATTTGGCACTACTGCTGTGTACCTTGAAAAATACAATATATAGGCCTTATAACTGGCAACTGTACTGTGCGTTCTCTTGCAAAGTAATTTCTCATAACTGGTGTTCATACACACCGTCTGATCACTTAATACACGGCTGTGTACCTTGAAAAATACAATATATAGGCCTTATAACTGGCAACTGTACTGTGCGTTCTCTTGCAAAGTAATTTCTCATAACTGTTGTTCATACACACCGTCTGATCACTTAGTACACTGCTGTGTACCTTGAAAAATACAATATATAGGCCTTATAACTGGCAACTGTACTGTGCGTTCTCTTGCAAAGTAATTTCTCATAACTGGTGTTCATACACACCGTCTGATCACTTAATAAAAGGCCTGTGTACCTTGAAAAATACAATATATAGGCCTTATAACTGGCAACTGTACTGTGCGTTCTCTTGCAAAGTAATTTCTCATAACTGGTGTTCATACACACCGTCTGATCACTTAATAAAAGGCCTGTGTACCTTGAAAAATACAATATATAGGCCTTATAACTGGCAACTGTACTGTGCGTTCTCTTGCAAAGTAATTTCTCATAACTGGTGTTCATACACACCGTCTGATCACTTAATAAAAGGCCTGTGTACCTTGAAAAATACAATATATAGGCCTTATAACTGGCAACTGTACTGTGCGTTCTCTTGCAAAGTAATTTCTCATAACTGGTGTTCATACACACCGTCTGATCACTTAATAAAAGGCCTGTGTACCTTGAAAAATACAATATATAGGCCTTATAACTGGCAACTGTACTGTGCGTTCTCTTGCAAAGTAATTTCTCATAACTGGTGTTCATACACACCGTCTGATCACTTAATACACGGCCTGTGTACCTTGAAAAATACAATATATAGGCCTTATAACTGGCAACTGTACTGTGCGTTCTCTTGCAAAGTAATTTCTCATAACTGTTGTTCATACACACCGTCTGATCACTTAGTACACTGCTGTGTACCTTGAAAAATACAATATATAGGCCTTATAACTGGCAACTGTACTGTGCGTTCTCTTGCAAAGTAATTTCTCATAACTGGTGTTCATACACACCGTCTGATCACTTAATACACGGCTGTGTACCTTGAAAAATACAATATATAGGCCTTATAACTGGCAACTGTACTGTGCGTTCTCTTGCAAAGTAATTTCTCATAACTGGTGTTCATACACACCGTCTGATCACTTAATAAAAGGCCTGTGTACCTTGAAAAATACAATATATAGGCCTTATAACTGGCAACTGTACTGTGCGTTCTCTTGCAAAGTAATTTCTCATAACTGGTGTTCATACACACCGTCTGATCACTTAATAAAAGGCCTGTGTACCTTGAAAAATACAATATATAGGCCTTATAACTGGCAACTGTACTGTGCGTTCTCTTGCAAAGTAATTTCTCATAACTGTTGTTCATACACACCGTCTGATCACTTAGTACACTGCTGTGTACCTTGAAAAATACAATATATAGGCCTTATAACTGGCAACTGTACTGTGCGTTCTCTTGCAAAGTAATTTCTCATAACTGGTGTTCATACACACCGTCTGATCACTTAATAAAAGGCCTGTGTACCTTGAAAAATACAATATATAGGCCTTATAACTGGCAACTGTACTGTGCGTTCTCTTGCAAAGTAATTTCTCATAACTGGTGTTCATACACACCGTCTGATCACTTAATAAAAGGCCTGTGTACCTTGAAAAATACAATATATAGGCCTTATAACTGGCAACTGTACTGTGCGTTCTCTTGCAAAGTAATTTCTCATAACTGTTGTTCATACACACCGTCTGATCACTTAGTACACTGCTGTGTACCTTGAAAAATACAATATATAGGCCTTATAACTGGCAACTGTACTGTGCGTTCTCTTGCAAAGTAATTTCTCATAACTGGTGTTCATACACACCGTCTGATCACTTAATAAAAGGCCTGTGTACCTTGAAAAATACAATATATAGGCCTTATAACTGGCAACTGTACTGTGCGTTCTCTTGCAAAGTAATTTCTCATAACTGGTGTTCATACACACCGTCTGATCACTTAATAAAGGCCTGTGTACCTTGAAAAATACAATATATAGGCCTTATAACTGGCAACTGTACTGTGCGTTCTCTTGCAAAGTAATTTCTCATAACTGGTGTTCATACACACCGTCTGATCACTTAATAAACGGCCTGTGTACCTTGAAAAATACAATATATAGGCCTTATAACTGGCAACTGTACTGTGCGTTCTCTTGCAAAGTAATTTCTCATAACTGTTGTTCATACACACCGTCTGATCACTTAATAAAGGCCTGTGTACCTTGAAAAATACAATATATAGGCCTTATAACTGGCAACTGTACTGTGCGTTCTCTTGCAAAGTAATTTCTCATAACTGGTGTTCATACACACCGTCTGATCACTTAATAAAAGGCCTGTGTACCTTGAAAAATACAATATATAGGCCTTATAACTGGCAACTGTACTGTGCGTTCTCTTGCAAAGTAATTTCTCATAACTGGTGTTCATACACACCGTCTGATCACTTAATAAAGGCTGTGTACCTTGAAAAATACAATATATAGGCCTTATAACTGGCAACTGTACTGTGCGTTCTCTTGCAAAGTAATTTCTCATAACTGGTGTTCATACACACCGTCTGATCACTTAATAAAAGGCCTGTGTACCTTGAAAAATACAATATATAGGCCTTATAACTGGCAACTGTACTGTGCGTTCTCTTGCAAAGTAATTTCTCATAACTGGTGTTCATACACACCGTCTGATCACTTAATAAAAGGCCTGTGTACCTTGAAAAATACAATATATAGGCCTTATAACTGGCAACTGTACTGTGCGTTCTCTTGCAAAGTAATTTCTCATAACTGGTGTTCATACACACCGTCTGATCACTTAATAAAAGGCCTGTGTACCTTGAAAAATACAATATATAGGCCTTATAACTGGCAACTGTACTGTGCGTTCTCTTGCAAAGTAATTTCTCATAACTGGTGTTCATACACACCGTCTGATCACTTAATAAAAGGCCTGTGTACCTTGAAAAATACAATATATAGGCCTTATAACTGGCAACTGTACTGTGCGTTCTCTTGCAAAGTAATTTCTCATAACTGGTGTTCATACACACCGTCTGATCACTTAATAAAAGGCTGTGTACCTTGAAAAATACAATATATAGGCCTTATAACTGGCAACTGTACTGTGCGTTCTCTTGCAAAGTAATTTCTCATAACTGGTGTTCATACACACCGTCTGATCACTTAATAAAAGGCCTGTGTACCTTGAAAAATACAATATATAGGCCTTATAACTGGCAACTGTACTGTGCGTTCTCTTGCAAAGTAATTTCTCATAACTGGTGTTCATACACACCGTCTGATCACTTAATAAAAGGCCTGTGTACCTTGAAAAATACAATATATAGGCCTTATAACTGGCAACTGTACTGTGCGTTCTCTTGCAAAGTAATTTCTCATAACTGGTGTTCATACACACCGTCTGATCACTTAATAAAAGGCCTGTGTACCTTGAAAAATACAATATATAGGCCTTATAACTGGCAACTGTACTGTGCGTTCTCTTGCAAAGTAATTTCTCATAACTGGTGTTCATACACACCGTCTGATCACTTAATAAAAGGCCTGTGTACCTTGAAAAATACAATATATAGGCCTTATAACTGGCAACTGTACTGTGCGTTCTCTTGCAAAGTAATTTCTCATAACTGGTGTTCATACACACCGTCTGATCACTTAGTAAAGGCTGTGTACCTTGAAAAATACAATATATAGGCCTTATAACTGGCAACTGTACTGTGCGTTCTCTTGCAAAGTAATTTCTCATAACTGGTGTTCATACACACCGTCTGATCACTTAATAAACAGGCCTGTGTACCTTGAAAAATACAATATATAGGCCTTATAACTGGCAACTGTACTGTGCGTTCTCTTGCAAAGTAATTTCTCATAACTGGTGTTCATACACACCGTCTGATCACTTAATAAAAGGCCTGTGTACCTTGAAAAATACAATATATAGGCCTTATAACTGGCAACTGTACTGTGCGTTCTCTTGCAAAGTAATTTCTCATAACTGGTGTTCATACACACCGTCTGATCACTTAATACACGGCTGTGTACCTTGAAAAATACAATATATAGGCCTTATAACTGGCAACTGTACTGTGCGTTCTCTTGCAAAGTAATTTCTCATAACTGTTGTTCATACACACCGTCTGATCACTTAGTACACTGCTGTGTACCTTGAAAAATACAATATATAGGCCTTAACTGGCAACTGTACTGTGCGTTCTCTTGCAAACTAATTTCACGGCTGTGAAGGCAAAATATTGTAAAAAAAAAACAAAATGCGGCGGGGGGCTAGCGGAATAGGACGTGGACGAGGACGGGGGCGCGGAAATGCTGTTGGGGGCCTTGTTGAAGCCAGTGGGGATACAATGCGTGCTGGTGAGGGTCAGCCAGGATCCCGCTCATCCAGAATCCCTGCTTTTATGGGACAGTTAAGCAGGGGGCGGGTTACACCGCTGTTGAGGCCTGAGCAGGTTGAACAGGTGGTGCAATGGATAGCCGATAGCGCTTCCACACAGTTGTCCACCAGCCAGTCATCCACACAGTCTCACTCTGACCCTCCTTCCTCCACACCTGGCCAACAGAGTCATCCCACCATTGACCCCTCCCAGGAGCTCTTTTCGGGTCCTTTTTCAGATGTGCCGGAAGAATCCCAGGAGCTAGCAGAGGAATTTGTTTGTAGTGATGCCCAAACACTGGAGTTTTCGCCATCTCCTGCTGATGTGGACCCTGAGCCAGCATCTGTTATCATGAGCGATGATGATGATGAGACGCAGTTGCCATCAAGGGAGGCTGTTGGAATGTCCAGTGGGCAGGAGGAGGAGCAGAGTGAGGAAGTGGAAGAGGAGCTGGTGGATGACGAAATGACCGACCCCACTTGGCCAGGGGTGATGTCCAGCGAGGAAAGCAGTGGAGAGGTGGTGGTCTGCGCAGCACCGAAAAAGGCAGCAAGAGGCAGAGGGATGTCCACAGGCAGAGGGATGTCCACAGGCAGAGGGATGTCCACAGGCAGAGGGATGTCCACAGGCAGAGGCATGTCCACAGGCAGAGGCATGTCCACAGGCAGAGGGATGTCCACAGGCAGAGGGATGGCCACAGGCAGAGGACAGTTCAGACAGAGAAGTGAGGCCACAGCCAGCAGGGCCGAAGCTGTTCCCGGCAGCGGCCAGTCGCGCGAAGCTCCCCCATCGAGGCCTCGTACTTCTGTGGTGTGGAGATATTTTAATGTTTGTGCGGATGACAAACTGAGCGCGGTTTGCACACTCTGCCACTCAAAACTGAGTAGGGGCTCTGAGAAGAGCAATCTGACCACCTCAGGCATGCGGCGTCACTTGGAATTCAAGCACTGGGCTGAGTGGGAGAGAGCAAACGCAATACAAACTGCGCCCGGTCTTGCTGCCACTGCCTCTTCCCCTTTGTTGTGTGCTGCCACTGCGGTCCAGACCTCCAGCCAGGACACCTCCACATCTGCCTCTGCCTCTGCTACTTTGGGGCCTTCTCCTTCAGCCTCCCCTTCCCCCGCCTCTTCGCCTGCACCTTCACACTCCTCGTCCCAACAACTGTCCATCTCGCAGGCGTTCGACCGCAGGCGGAAGTACGCCTCGAGTCACCCCCAAGCCCAAGCCTTAAACTGCCACATCTCCAAACTGCTGGCCCTGGAGATGTTGCCGTTTAGGCTTGTGGAGACGCAGGCCTTCCGCGACCTGATGGCGGCTGCCGCACCTCGCTATTCCGTCCCCAGCCGCCACTACTTTTCCCGGAGTGCCGTCCCCGCCCTGCACCAGCACGTGTCGCGTAACATCAGGCGGGCCCTGAGGTACGCAGTCAGCGCAAAGGTCCACTTGACCACCGACGCGTGGACAAGCGCTTGTGGCCAGGGACGATACATTTCTTTGACGGCACACTGGGTGAATGTAGTGGAGGCGGGGACGGGGTCGCAAACAGAGACGGCCTACCTACCACCCCCGCCCAAGATTGCCAGCATGGGTTCTGATAAACCCCCCTCCTCCTCCTCCTCCTCCT
Organism: Rhinella marina; assembly: GCA_900303285.1. Taxonomy (NCBI): domain Eukaryota; kingdom Metazoa; phylum Chordata; class Amphibia; order Anura; family Bufonidae; genus Rhinella; species Rhinella marina. The sequence goes on along the minus strand of ONZH01000687.1, from coordinate 2,623 downwards.
CCCTGTGCCTTAACATCGCCCTCAGCCGCTAGCTGGAAGCGTTGCAGCACTGGCGCGGGGAGACGTCAGCAGGCGGTGCTTAAGCTCATCAGCTTGGGCGACAGGAAGCACAGCGCCCCAGAGGTGAGGGACGCCATACTGCAGCAGACGGAGATGTGGCTGTCGCCGCTGCAGCTAGGACCAGGCATGGTCGTGTGCGATAACGGCCGTAACCTGGTGGCGGCTCTGGAGCTTGCCGAACTCAATCACGTACCATGCCTGGCCCACGTTTTTAATCTGGTAGTCCAAAAATTTCTAAAGACTTACCCCAACCTGGCAGAGCTACTGGTGAAAGTGCGGCGCTTGTGCGCACACTTTCGGAAGTCAACTGTAGCTGCTGCTAGCTTAAAAAAACTCCAGCAACGCCTCCATTTGCCTGAACATCGGCTGTTGTGCGACCTGCCGACTCGCTGGAATTCCACCTATTCCATGTTGGCCAGGGTGTGTGAGCAGCAGAGAGCATTGATGGAGTACCAGATTAATAATCCACGCGTGCCTCCAACTCAGCTCCCTCAGTTTGCCAACCACGAGTGGCCATGGATGGCAGACGTATGCGATGTACTGCGTATCTTTGAGGAGTCCACCAAGAAGGTCAGCAGCGAGGACGCTATAGTGAGCGTAACCATCCCGCTCCTATGCGTCCTTAAAGAATCCCTCATCGCAATAAGGGAGAACGCATTGCACGCAGAGGAGACGGGGGTAGGAGGAGACGCAACGGAGCTACACAGTCAGACCACACTTTTGTCTGCTTCACGGTGGCAGTTGCAGGAGGAGGAGGATGAGGAGGAGGAGGACGACGTGGAGGTGGCTGTGGAAGAGGAGGAGGATGCTGGCGGCGAGGGTAGCAGTCAGGCTGTGCGCGTCCCATTGGTTCAGCGCGGATGGGGCGGAGAGGAGGCGGAAGAGGAAGAGGAGGAAATGGCAAGTGATCCTTCTGGTGGGGGCAGTGACGTCATGCCTATTCAGAGTCTGGCACACATGGCTGACTTCATGCTGGGCTGCTTTTCCCGGGACACACGTGTTGTCCGGATAGTGGAGAACAAACTGTACTGGGTCTTCGCAATCCTGGACCCCCGGTATAAAGATAACGTCTCCTCTTTTATTCCGGTAGAGGAGAGGACGAATCGATTGCTGGAATACCAGAGGGAACTCGTGCAGAACATGATGGAGATTTTCCCACCCAGCATCGCTGGCGGCAGAGAGGAGAGGGTCTCCCAGAGTCCCTCAACATCGATCAGGCCCACAGCCACCAGGGGAACACTCTCCAAGGTGTGGGACACGTTCATGGCACCCCCTCGTGCAACTTCCATCACTGCGGGGCCCGCTATCAGCAGGAGGGACAAGTATCGGCGGATGTTGCGGGAGTACCTGGCAGACCGTAACCCTGTCCTCCCCGATCCCTCGGCGTCCTACACTTACTGGGTCTCCAAGTTGGACACGTGGCTGGAACTGTCCCTGTACGCCTTGGAGGTGCTTGCCTGCCCTGCCGCCAGCGTGCTATCAGAAAGGGTGTTCAGCGCTGCCGGGGGCATTATCACCGATAAGCGCAGCCGCCTGTCAACCGACAGTGCCGACAGGCTGACGCTAATCAAAATGAACAGCAAGTGGATTGACCCGGACTTTGCTTCTCCAACCGTGGAAAGCAGCCAAAAGTAAAGTGCCATATGTATGAAGTGCCATTTCCTCCTCCTCCTCCTCCTTAACCGCCGTAGAATTGCTCCGTAAATAAGAACAATTTATATATTTATGGCTCACCTCTTGGGCCTGCGCTAAATGTTTAAGAGGTCTCACCTCTTGGGCCTCCACATAATTTTTAACGGGTCTCCCCTCTTTGGGCCTCCACATAATTTTTAAGAGGTCTCACCTCTTGGCCTCCACAAAATGTTTAACACGTCTTCACCCTTCCTTGGGCCTCCACAAAATGTTTAACAGGTCTCACCTCTTGGGCCTCCACAATAATTTTTAACGGGTCTCCCCTCTTGGGCCACCAACATAATTTTTAAGAGGTCTCACCTCTTGGGCCACCACATAATTTTTAAGAGGTCTCACCTCTTGGGCCCCACAAAAAGGTAAATAAATTAAATTATAATTTTGGTACATTCTCATTTTAATGTGTTCAGTCTTACATACAAAATCTGGTACAAAATAGCAATTCTCAGTATTCAAAAAACAAAACAAGACTTAAAACGTTTTAAGTGGCTGCAGTAGCATCATGAAATCAACTCTCATATACTGAAGGCAACGCATATACATATAAAAAAAAGAAAAAAATAAAAAGAATACTCCTTCCTCTGTAAGAAAATACTCTGTGCTGCCCTCAATACATTTAAACTGATTTTCATGATAGTTGCCTTTATAAAATGAGTGTACCATTTTACATTGCATGCAATCTGGTGGATAACTGCAGCCTTTAAAAAGGTGTCACTCTTGGGCCTCCAGCAAAGTTTAAGAGGTGTCACCTCTTGGGCCTCCACATAATTTTTAAGAGGTGTCCCTCTTGGGCCTCACAAAATTTTTAAGAGGTGTCACCTCTTGGGCCTCCACATAATTTTTAAGAGGTCTCACCTCTTGGGCCTCCACATAA